>JPKZ01001313.1:354708-407258 GCA_000803305.1 Toxocara canis
AGAAGAAGGAGGGGGGGGGGGGGTTGGTATGCAAGCGAGGTTGATTTCAGTATAGTATTTCACTCCAGTTTACAGGAAAGAAAGAAGATGAAGCGGCTAGAAGAGAAAGAGGCGATTAGCCGTGAAAAAATCGTCCAATTAACGCATCATCTAGCAGCAGTTCAAAAGGAAGTAAAAACTGAGAAAACGCAGGTAAAACTATGATGTGTGCTCATAAAAGCTTATTGGAAGAGTTTTACATCATAGAACGAATTTTATCAGTTCAGCGTGCGTACACACCTAATGAATTTGAAATTTATGCTTTAAATATATATATATATATATATTTAAGCCTGTTGTGTTCACACATCATAGCCTCTACACATCATATTGTGTTCACCAACCAGCTGGTTAACGTAAACTCCGATGGAAATTCGCATGCACATTTTTACATAAAAATCGCACGATCAATCGCTTATTCATTTACTTTTTAAACTAATGAACGTAGAGGTGTGCATCGCTAATTCAAGAGGAAATAATTTAATTTGACCAAAATGATTGGAGGAGACTAGATTTGATTTGCGTCCAAAATGCATATGTCTGAATGAAGATGTTTGATTTGAAAATATATTGCGCAAACTTTAATTTGCGTAGGAATTTTCATTTACTTATCACACAATATAATTAAATATATAAAAGTACCTTACTTAAGGCATATGCATTTTGGCATCGAATCATTTACAATCACTCCGAATCAGTTCGGAATATGAAAATACTCGCCTTCAAGCAGTAATGTACTATAGAAAATGTATCTCCAGATCGTCTTAGTTGCCATTTTTGGCGTTTCTAAATTCCATTCTGCAATAAGTCCTTATTCGTGTTACACAGCGAGTAAAATTTTTTCTGGGACGCATGTTTTTTTAAATTTTACTTTTTACAATATAATGAGTGCTGCTAGTTTATTGAAAAAGACTTAATTTTAATTGTTTCAATAGCTAACGTAAGTTTCAGCAGAAGATATCGCAAAAGAAGCTTCAAGAGATATACGCTAAAATTGATGAACTATCGAAGGACGTTTATAATTCACGAAACTTGGAGCATAACGTCCTTGCTTTGATTGCATATTTGAAAAAACAATAAAAATGTCGCAACTGTAAACGTGTTCATGACAGTTTCATTTAGTCTTTGGTAGTTAACATATTTAGTTTCTCGCGCGAATCACTTCATATTGGGATACGTCAAAGCGAAAGTTCACATAATTGAAAACCATTTGCATGTTGATGAGTATGAACCAACGGAGCGTTTTTTTTCTTTTCAGTTTGACAGTTTCGTCTGGCTCAATTTCTGTGCCTTTTCAGCATATTTGCATATACAAAGTGTGTTGATGGGCAGCCAGAACTATCAGGCTTATGCGTATGTGTGTGTCCGGCAAATAACTTGCGCACGTTTTTGTCGACGCGGAGGCGATTGAGGGAAACATGGAGAGAGGAAGGGGGGGGGGGGGGATGGGGTGAGGATGAACTGTACAAACTGCCGCTGAGCTTCAAGTTAAATGGTTGTCGTGTCTATTAAATCTTTTATTAGTTGACTTCTGCATATACCCAGGTTCAAATGCTTTGCCCAGTAGGATACTCGGCGGGCTAGAGCTCGACCCGTCATGAAGGGTTGCATGTGCGGAAGGACACGTAGAAATGAAATGCCAGCAAAATGCAAAGTTGCCGAAAGGAGCCTTTTTTTGGCTCGAATTGTTCATCTCGCCTTCATGATTTTCCCTTTCTTGCTCATTTAACCTTCAAAATTTCCGGCTTACTTCGCTAGGCTTAAGCAAGTTTACTTTGCACAGCAATAGACTATTGTGTTTCATTTCGTGTTACGCCAATACTCATTCATGAATTTTTATTCTCTTTAATATTAACATCTATATTTCAGTCGTTGTTTTCATTACAGTTGCGTAGGCTTCAACAAACGTTTCTGTCTTATTCATCCAAAATAACGACGCAACGAATACCCCATTCTCTCCTATCACAAACATGACCATTTGCACTGAATTCTTCCCCCATATTTAGGTTCTTTACAATAACCAATTCATTGTTTTTGTCTCAGGCAAATCATGCTAGGAACTGTAAATTCTGGTTTTCTTTTTCGATTTTTAGTACAAAATTGGTTCAGCTCACTCGATGCGACTTCAGCTAAGATGATCAAATATTATTTATTTTCTGGTTTCTGGTTCTCATATTTCTTTGCTTTCGTCTACGAGGCATAACGTTCTGCCGTTTTCCCTTTTTCATCTCTTTCTAACCACAGTTAACATCAAACATTAATGACATCTGCCAAAACAAATTCATTCGCACACTTTCCCACTCATAAAGTCGTAATATCGCAACTAGTAATGACGACCATGAAAGCTACAATTTTTGCCATTATTCTGCATCGTTTACAACCTTAAAAAATTGCCCGTGCATTGTGATAAGTGATAATGTGATACACTGTGAAAAGCGTCATTTTTGCTCCATTTGTTATCCATTTTGATGACCCTTAAAATAACAAAACGTTCGTCACTTCCAGTGATAACCTCCTGATAATGACTTCAAAACGGTAAACATTTTCCCGCTCAGTAGTTTTCTTCTAACATCTATCGAAAAGTACCACCGCATTCACAATCCAATGATCATAACGATCACGTCCAAAATGACCAATTACCACAAAGATCACTACTCTAAAAAGACGTAGCGCAGCTGTTGTGTCGCCCTGGCTGTTCTGTCTACGTGCTTGCACTGATCACGATCGGATGGACTGTTTACGAGTGGGCAGTCACTTGTCGAAGATGATGTCGGCTTTTGGGGAGGGGGAGATAATCGATTGCGAAGGTGCTCTTGTGCAGTGGTTCATCTGCAATCGCGCGCTACTATTTGCAATCGGTGCCGCGCCTACCCAGCATCTGTTCTCTGTGCACGTTGCTTGGTAGGACGCTCACAGTGTTGTTGCCTCGCGTTCTCTATCAAGTCCGGCAACAATTTTTCGCACCATCTACTTTTTCTTGGTTGTAAGCAGTCACTACTAGTGTTCTCGTTCGGATCTTTTCAGGCTGACGTTTGCTACACTTTCCCTACACCTACATACTGTTCATTTGATGGAGGGCTAGTTGCTAGGAACTATGAAATTTTCCGAAACGGTGTTGAATTATGCGATGGGATAGACTGGAGAAATTAGTTCTGTTTTTCCAAGTGTTCATGAGTGGGTTTCTATCACCAAATATTTGTGGTTGATATATGCGGTAACTGCATGGTTATGCAGTTTGTCCCTGAATAACGAAAGGAAGTATGAGGGTTTTTTTTAGAAGTATGAGGGTCTGCTACGACAGCACCTATTCACTGTTTATGTGCTACAGCGCTGTCATCGTTTGTCGAGAGATAAAGACTGATGAAGCACATGCTGCATGGTTTTTCTAGGCACGAATCATTACAGACATCACCAGTAGTGATCCGGGCAATAACAGCTGCATTAGTTGACACCAAGTTTATGCAAAATTCTCCGTAGAAATTTCGAAGACCTCGCTGGTCGCCGCCAAGAGTTGACTGCGTGCCGGAAACATTGAATATCGAGACTGGCAACTTGCCAGGTTATATGTGCTGCTTTATGGCCAAAACTGTTGAAGGTAGCGAGCGAAAAGGCCCGGATGATTTTGATATTTGCCAATGATTTTCCGTACCGCCATGTAAATTTGAAACAACGGCCGATCAGATGCTGTCTTAATCCAACATTTGCGTTTCGTAGAAGGTAGCTGCTTGTTTCAGCCTTTTTGTTTACGCTTTAATACTTACTGTGATTCGCTTGAAATATGTGTTGTTTGTGTAACGTCACTGGACACCCTCTAACATCTCAGGATGTTTTATTCAATACGCGAATGCGCCCGGTTAGGTACGCTTGATATATGCGCCATGGTCGTTCGTCGCTACGCTGCGAATCGTTTCAAGAACCATTTTCAAGCAAAGCTTTTGTTTTACTGCGTTTTGTTGAAACGGAAAGTGGCAGTTCGGCTTCTCGTTACCAACGATAAACACATTTCCACCGCTGTTTTTGCTCATTGCAATTCGTTTCTAAAATAGCGGAAAGTTGTACTTATTAAAAACAACTTTTTGTCAGAATGTTATTCATTTTTGAACGTCCTCTTGCCGCTAGATGAAAAAAGCAGTTGTCACGAAATTCGCATATTTGATTTAAAAAGTCGTTAAATTGACCCTAAGTGGGCAACATGCAAATGATGCAATATTCGTGCGAAACACAGTGCAACAACGTACATCGGATAACTTACCACTGTCGCATATTCACGTCGGCCAACTCGATTTTCGGCTGAAGTATGAGGGTTTTTTATAGAAGTATGAGGGTCTGCTACGACAGCACCTATTCACTGTTTATGTGCTACAGCGCTGTCATCGTTTGTCGAGAGATAAAGACTGATGAAGCACATGCTGCATGGTTTTTCTAGGCACGAATCATTACAGACATCACCAGTAGTGATCCGGGCAATAACAGCTGCATTAGTTGACACCAAGTTTATGCAAAATTCTCCGTAGAAATTTCGAAGACCTCGCTGGTCGCCGCCAAGAGTTGACTGCGTGCCGGAAACATTGAATATCGAGACTGGCAACTTGCCAGGTTATATGTGCTGCTTTATGGCCAAAACTGTTGAAGGTAGCGAGCGAAAAGGCCCGGATGATTTTGATATTTGCCAATGATTTTCCGTACCGCCATGTAAATTTGAAACAACGGCCGATCAGATGCTGTCTTAATCCAACATTTGCGTTTCGTAGAAGGTAGCTGCTTGTTTCAGCCTTTTTGTTTACGCTTTAATACTTACTGTGATTCGCTTGAAATATGTGTTGTTTGTGTAACGTCACTGGACACCCTCTAACATCTCAGGATGTTTTATTCAATACGCGAATGCGCCCGGTTAGGTACGCTTGATATATGCGCCATGGTCGTTCGTCGCTACGCTGCGAATCGTTTCAAGAACCATTTTCAAGCAAAGCTTTTGTTTTACTGCGTTTTGTTGAAACGGAAAGTGGCAGTTCGGCTTCTCGTTACCAACGATAAACACATTTCCACCGCTGTTTTTGCTCATTGCAATTCGTTTCTAAAATAGCGGAAAGTTGTACTTATTAAAAACAACTTTTTGTCAGAATGTTATTCATTTTTGAACGTCCTCTTGCCGCTAGATGAAAAAAGCAGTTGTCACGAAATTCGCATATTTGATTTAAAAAGTCGTTAAATTGACCCTAAGTGGGCAACATGCAAATGATGCAATATTCGTGCGAAACACAGTGCAACAACGTACATCGCATAACTTACCACTGTCGCATATTCACGTCGGCCAACTCGATTTTCGGCTCATCGATGCGTTTGTTGGGTTCTTCATATGGGTATGGTACCAGCTGGAAACGCTTGTTTGATAGTAGTACGTTTAAACATGATCGTTGGTTTTGTTGCTCTCTGTGAGATGACGGGCTTGGTTTTCAGTGTATGGTGCTTGTATAGCTGATACACACATAGTGTACGTTGCGTATTGCAGCATATAAATTTAAATTATTGATTTCTAATGGTGCTTAGGCTTCTTCTGGCTGTGATGCATGAGACGGAAAAGCATCTTTCAAGGTTTGTGTTGGTAGTCGCATCTTTTCATTCCGTTTGATTATTTGCCGTGATTATTTTTTCTCTTGCTTGCTGTTGTCCTCATGAGTGAATGACGAAACGGTGCTAACGTAAAGGAGGTCTGCATCGATCCCAATTCGGGAGATGTTTTCTGCTTTCGTGGTGATCGAACAGAGGCATTGCATTTAACCTTAGCTTAGATGGATTTATAGTTCGGAAGACTTGTGAAACTCTTCCACATTGTGAGATTTCGAAGTTGTAGTGTTTATGCGAATTCTTTCTGTAATATAATATCATGCCATTCGTTTACTTAATAACAACACTGCGGTCATAACTTCATTTTCAAGTGTTCCTACCTTGAATTCTTTCTGCAGTTCACATGCTTTGCGGGTCGTTCAAGTTTGGAACAGTCTTCTTGCATGTATCATTTCCGCGTTCGTAGCTTTCGCGTTCACAAATCGCTTGAAGTGTTGTGACCTCAGAAAAGTTTGAGTTTGTGTTTAATTAGTTTTCGATTTCATGTCGTGCTTTTATTTTAAATTTAAAGAAAAAGTGATAATGCTGGGGTGTTTAAATTCCTAGCAAAATCGTATCCGTGATGTTATTCCGGAACTGTAGTTTCCATCAAAAGTGTTAGTCATCCCAGGCAGTGTGTGTTTTGAATCCATCAATTATATAAATGCTGAAATTGGTGATTTGAAAACTGTTGCACTCGTACATAGTGCCTAGCAAGCAGCTGTCACGTGGGATGTAATTGTGCTAATTTAGACCAAAAAGTTGGCAGAACAAAACACTGGATGAAATCGTTTTTATGTGTGGTGAGCATCAAGAAAAATACTCGTAAAATAAAAACGGAAATCAGCTTACGTTGCTGTTTACTGAGTTGTAGCGTTGTGTTTACTCAGTTTTGTTGTGCCAAAAAAACGGAATTTTGATTGTGTTGACATTGTTAGCAATAAAATATTGTGGTTTTTCTTATCGATATTTGGTTATCTGCGTAAAGAAACCGCAACATCACACTTCCATCCCTTGTTTTCTTTCTGCAGTATAAACGTTGAATTATCGTATGACGGATGCTACCTTTTTACAGTTATACTATCCTTGAAATCTGCCCGACGGCGAAGAGGTCAAATTCGCTACTGCGCACACAGGATGCTGAAGACAGCGAGACTTGATTCGGTGTCCTTTTTTTGGAAGTTTACCTAGAAAAGTATAATACTTTCGAAAATTTGCATCTGGGGAAAACTCGGTTTGTCTCATTTTTCCGCTAAAGGCGACGACCGTTTGACGTATCGTATCGTATTCTTCAAAGAATTCCAAACTTGTTAGATGAGTGGTCATATTCGGCGTATAATCAAGAGTGGGATAAAGGCGGATCTTATCTGAGTCTCCTTTTCGGTGTTTTTTTCTTGCCAGTTAACATTTCCGTAATCTTAGCAAATTATTTGCATCATTAGGGGTGACGCTTTGTGATGCTTTTCTGTTTTATTTCACTGGAAAACTGTTAATTCGAAATTCTTTAAAGAAATATTTCTCAGCTATTGCTGTATAATATGTACCATTTCATATGCACATCTTTGAAAAGGCAGGCAGTGTTTTGGAGTGCGAGCATGTTTTACTCGTTTAACTATTTGTTTTCTGTTGAGCATCGTAGTTTCAGCGTTTAATGCGATGAACTGTTACTTTTTATGAGGACCCTATGAAACATAGGATGATTAATTTCAAACGATGTGTTATGTTGCGTAACGGTGATCGAATTGATCACGTTTGATGCGTTATTGTTGATTTTTTGCGGTCTCATAGAGCAAATTGCAGCGAACAATGAGCAATGAAGTGAAGGATGAAGAGGGTGATGATACACTCGTGGTACAGGATTCGGTCGGAGACTTAAACTTCATCCTGGATTGCGACAACGACGATGATATGACTCAGCCAATCGTCAATCCTGTGGCTGAGCGTCCTTTTCAGAGGACTGCTTCTAACATCAAAAATGAAACGGATCCTGTGGCTAGAGTTCGCAGGGTAGGTCGCTGAAAATTTTTTCTCCAAAAAATCATAGAAATGTTGTGAATTAGATTCGAATTAACAAGTTATTAGCATGTTTTTAAAGCAGCACAAATCGTGCTCTCTGGACTATGGGTAGTATGGTTTGTGATATGTAATAAAGCGTTTCTTCATTTTGTATTTCGGTGATCATATTAAGGGCAGTGAAACATTTGACTAAATTTATGAATCGTGAATCTTAACTGAATGGTGGAGAACTGGTTGAAATTGAGCCGCTTCGACCGCTTCTTCATCCAGTTCTGTTTCTTATAGGAAAAAATAACACCAGTAAACATCCTTTCCGGCGTTAAGACGAAGGGTGACAACTGTTAATAGGGATGTGGCGTTACTGATAATAGAGATCCGGCGATATTTTGTAACGTTTTGGGAAAATTAGAACAAAAATACCCAAATTAAACACTCATACGCTAGTATCCGGTTTCGTCTGCTATTGACTTGTCACGTTTACGACAATTTCTTTATGACAGCATATTTTAAAGAGTTTGTAAAGATAGGTAAGCGAGAAGAAAAGAGCTCACGTTCTTAGCCGTTCGTAAACCTGTTAGGTGGTTGTCGGCGTACAAAGATGCCGTGACAGTGCACAAAAGAATGATAACGTGTGTCTTTTGTTATTGTTCGACATTTACGATTATGACCTAAAGGTCGGATAAGTTCATTGGATGGCTTAAGCCATTCCAGAAGACAGTGGAGCACTGTGCCGGCTGATACTTTTAAATAATAATATGCTAACAAGTTGCTGACTGCTTTTTGCTGTTTCTGGAAAAGTATTACACAACGCAACAAACTGTTACCAGTTTGTGCTAGTTAAGTTGACAATTAGTTTGGTGGAAATATGCGGTCGTTGGGACACCCTTTTCATCCACTCTAAACAAAATGCTTTTTTTTTTCTGTTGTTTGGAAGAGAGAGGAGGACAGGGGAGAGAGGAAGGGCTCAGTGATGGTTGTGCTGTAAACTCATTATCGGTGGTTTTAATCACCAGTTCAACGGCAGTCTTCCGATCCTTTATGCGATCAGAAATAGTGAAATTAGCTTTTATGTCCAAGGACCTGGAGATGAGGAGGGAGGGGGGGGGGGGGGGGGGGAGGAGAACGAGAAATTCATTTAGCTCGAGTAGAGCCTGCCTTGATTTGCGAGCGTGGCTGGGTTGTCGCCGTTCACGTGCATTTGGCGTGCCGTCCTGTTGATGTGGCGCTTCGTATACGATTACAAAACAGTTGCTGGGGCTGTTTTTTTTTCGAGGTCTTTCAAAATTTCCGGGAAAAAAGGCCAAAATATTTCGGTCTCTGCAGTTTTCTTCATTATTTTCGTCGTGCCTCACCAAAGAAACGACATAGTTGAGAAAACGATTTCATCATAATATCGTTCAAGTTGAAGAAAGGGAAAGGCAGTAGATGATTTCATAGAATTGCGTATTATTAGAAGAACAGATGTAATACATAGAAAAATATGCTGAACGTGCTATGAAATACTGATGCTGCGGAGTTTTTTGTTTACGTGGATTGTCCATCCCTTCGACGTTTCGTGAACGGAACACGGAACGAAATGGAAGGTTTCGCTTCCAGAGTAGGCGATAACATTCTGAACATGTAGATATTATGCTTCTGCATGAATCTAGGAAACCGTAAATTAGCAGAGCTAACGTGAACGTATGATCTCTTAAAAAGCTTTATTTATGTCGTTGCAAAGACTTTGTTCGGCAACCATTTTAAAAGGGTTGGCTGCTAACATGTGTTGGTGACGAGATTTACCGTCAGAACCGAAAAATATTTGAATTTTTACTATAGTTAAAAGAGACCAAGGGAGTAATAAAGAAAGCGGTGGTGTTGTATGATATCCTTATATCACCCAAAAAGGTAGTGGAGTTGTAGATGTTAGGTGATGAGTTTTCTTGGTTTATCCTGGAATCAACTTTATTTTTAAGGAACTATCTAAAGTCCTTGTGAAGTTGGGCGAGCAGCCTCCAGAGGCAGATGATATCGACGAATTTCTAAAGACGGCAACCAAAGTTGTAGGTCAGCGATGGAAGGCCCGTGATAAGGCATCCGAAATCGCCTTTCAGGTATGTGCTTAACGTAGTTCCCTTATCCTTGTACATCCATCGGGAATAATTCATACATTAAATCCCTTGTTCCTATCCTTATATGTCAATGCATGGTGACAGTCTAAGGTATTTGATTTCTGCTCACGACTGTTTTTCATGTTGCTATTACTTCTCTTGGTCTCTCATACTTTGCTCAGCAGTTCCCGAATCCTCCTTAACCCTCCTTTCCCCCTCCCCCATCCCCCTCACCCCTCCTCTCCTTTTCTTGCAACATTTTTGATAATGTGATGAGCGCACACATGACTTTGTTGCAGTCGTTGTTTATGCTAGTGATTATTGAACCTCCGAATTTCGAAATTTGAGCGAGTCCTTGTTACAGTTGTGACAGGCGCATGTCTTATAATGTTCTTCTGAAGATATGAGTTCACCCTTTCTTCCTTATTATCCGGTCTCTTTTCAATCGGTTGTATTCTTGGTTGCGCACAATTTGGCTAGATAACGTCAGAGTGTTGCTTAAAAACTCACTTGCTGTCTCCTTTTGTCGACCTAAGAAGATAATTCCACTTTACATCCATATTCTCACTTCCTACCTTCATATTACATTGAATTTCTGTGCATTTATTAATCGTTAAGACTGTAGGTATGGGGAGTTTGTTTCAGGGTATGCTTTTGATATTGGAGTTTTGTCTATCGTTCACAACGCAGCACGATACGGCATTTGATTATTTCGTTTCTTTACTCGGCTACAATTCGGTTGCATTTTGGCGACTAGCAGTTCCACTGATTTACGATTCGGACCTCTCTTCGGGTACTCATTTCCGTGATGCACTGCTTTTCTCACTCGCGCTCTACGACATCAACAATAGCAAAAATCGTTTGAGGTAACGGGTGCTTGCGTTTAGCTTTTTTTTTCTTTTAAATATTGAGTGTGTCTCCATTATATTACTGAGCGTATAAGTGCTTATGATATTCATAGTAGGGGAGGGGAACTGAGTTTACGCTGCAGGAATACACTTTTGCCGTCCTCCCATATGACGTAACGCAATGCAAATGTCTTAAATTTTGGCGAGTTTCTTCGTGGATTTCTGCTTGTCCTACCGAAGAAATGTCGACAGTCGGTTCACTTTTGCGTGCCATGTTTTACGTGAAAATCGCAAATATTTAAGAGTCAGGTCACGTTCACTGATGGATAGGTTTAATAACTCTTTCCTTCATTCAGTTATTCCTAATAAGCTTAATGAAAGAAATTAACACATTGATATTTCCAAGCTCTCGTGTTTTTTTTTTGTGGTTTATTTTATTATCAGTTTTGTTTTTCTCAACTTTTTGAACAATTTTTTAAATAGACAGACGGATGTGAGGGGTGCAGCTTTGAGGAGGCGCCAGGTGGCCACAGAAGTTGTGCCAATTTCTTGCGCTCACCTCCGCTTTTCCATTTGCTTTCTATGTTTAACATCATCTTGAACCTTTTTTTCAAGTTCTACTTCACTATAGAATTAGTGCATCAATCAAAGAAAAAGATAACGGCACAAATCCATGTATCTTCTGCGTAACAACGAAGATGTGGCGTATAGGTGGCTCAAATGTTAAATGAGTCATTTTTAGAGAACTTTATGCTGCCGTCCCGGGAGTAAGACAGAGTATGTTGGGTATACATGCAAAACGATTCGGTGAAAAATATCGTCATCTTCAGGTTAGCCAGTTATGTACCTTCTCAAATTGATGTTTACCTACTGTTTAGCACTACGTAAATATCAGCACGTAACTTTACTTCATTTGGTATTTCAGTAGAATTATAAATTGATAGCAATAAAGTTAAAACCGTCACATTAAACCGTAGCTGATAGAATATGTTAAAACCCTAGGGTTTTAACATCTTCGATTTTTCGCCAGACAGTATAGATATTCTTTTTTTCATAGCGATTAAAGTGGCCGTTCAGTTTAAAGAGGGCCTATGTTGAAGCAAAAATGGTAGTTTCATGTTTTATGTAATGAACGTTTGTGAAAACTTGACAGCTTAGCAAACCATTTCTCTTATTTCACGTCATCATTGCGCTTGGCTGGGATCGTTCACTTTGAATGCTCGAGACGGTTTGGATGATCTAATTACTTGAAGTTTGTGCGTAGTTGTTCAGTGAAGGGAGGCCAATTTAGGCTTTCAGTATTCCTTGTTTTGCTTCTTTGCCTTTAAAGTGTAATGTTTGCAATGTTTATACAAGTAGATGGTCCGAAGTCGTGCGAATTCGCGAGTATCCAGTCGAAGGGGCTCTATGGAGAATCTGCTCGACTTATCTAACGATGCTGTGGTGGATGATGTTGCAGATGCCGTATCCGATGCTCTTGCGGCCGGAGGACTTGCCGATACAACACACCATAAGGTATGTTTTTTTTTGTTGACAGCTGTACTGTCCAGTCCCAACAAGGGAGAGAAACAAAATTAGGCTTCCGAATGGTCTCCGGAACGTTAGGTTTTGATATTAGACTTGGCGGCATTGTGCTGAATAGTGTGTTCCTAAAATGTGAAGTTTAAATGGTCAGTTGTTTGGAGTTGTAGTTTAATGGTTAAGGGTCTTTGCCGCGGAAAGTGAAAGATCGATGCTCACTTTTCCATTGCTGCTTGTTTTTATGGCTTGTGGCTACCACAGGTTGGTTCGAAATTCTGACATTTACTATCTGAGCATTACTAATGGCTGTTAGCTTGCATTGTTAAGTCAAGATAAATAGAAGGGAGCTAACCGCCATTCCGTTTTCGACCTCTGATCAAATTAACTGTGTTCTGTTTTCCCAATGATATTAAAATAAATTCTATAGGAAGTCTGGTTACTTCGGCTGCCTCCCCTTTCTAAGAAACTGTGCAATATTATTGGGCACATCTGGCAAATGTTGGTCGTGTCGAACTTGGAAGGCACTTAGTCATTCGTCCATAGAGAACGTTTTAAAAAGTTGGCGTTGTGTCCTGAAATGCACAAGTTTGGATAGTGTGTTTTAGGGGAGCATTTTTATTGAGTGCTGTTTCCAGACATGTTGACTTCTGTTTAATTATATATTGCTTTTTCAAACACTTCTAAACCTGACCGGAGCTGAACACTTAACCCGCATCTTCGAGCGAGGTTTATGATTTCCATAAAACCATTAAAACTATTTCATAGTAAGGTTAAGGTTCATGTTCCTTTTTTTGCTCGTCACGATTATCTTCATAATCGTGACGAGTTCATTCTTCTCATAGTTCATTCTTTTGGAGTCTCACGAATGTGTTATGGTGTTTTCTTATGTTCACTTGTCAGCGTTGAAATTGATTGATGCCGTTGATCTTTGTTTGCTTTAAACGATCTCTGATCAGTAGACGGTAGATATAGTTCCGGATTTCACTTGTGGTTAAAGTTTAGAAATTAAAAAAGACAGGCTTCGCCACTCTTCGTCTTGCTCTAACATCAATTACCGTGTGACTTGACTGAGCTGCGTCAGACGCATTCAGCGGTTGGCTAGCATAAAGCCTACTGATGCATAAATAGTCAGGTGAAAGTGCCTGTTCGCAGCTTCTATGTTTCCTAATACTTGTCCTTTGATCGTCCATAAACCTTCTAAACTATAGCTACATTTTCACTTCTAGTCACGGTAAACTTTTTTCGGGCATTTTTAAATGCCGACTATCTTTGAAACTGATGATTTTGCAAGCCGTTTTTTCATGGGATTAACTTCCCATAAACTCTTTGCAGAGCTTCAGTGGTCTCCTTAGTTCTTGTCGTTTTTGAAAAAAAAAAATGAAATCAAAATGAAATCCTTTTTTCCAGCATCGGTGGTAAAAAAGCTTAGTAATGTCAGCAGTTGTGTTGTAGCATAATTTTCCAAAAGTTCTGCACCAATTTTGATCGGAAGAATTTTGCAGAAAATTGGGCATTTTTTCTATCGTTAAATTTTTATTTTCTTTTTTATGCTTGTACTTTCCTTGTTGCACTCCTCTTTGTTATTAAATGATTTGTTTATTCTATTTCTCTTATTTATCTTGTGTTATTAGAATGCGCATGGGAAACGATTGAGCGACACGGACTTAGTGGCTAGTCATGTGCGCCAGGGCAGGCTCTTCGGCTCACTGGAGTGTTTCTTGGAATGCCACACTGAATGAGAGTAATTTAGTTGAGGATTTCAATTTTTTTTTCGTGAATTCCTGCTTGCGTCGTGTAGGTAGTGAAGAGATTGTTCTTTATACTTCATTATTATCACGTTTAATTAGAGACGTTTTTTCATAGCGCTGGCTTCCTTTCTTATATTCCTGTAACGGTGAAATCTGACAGTTGTACTCAAACTTTCAGCGACCATGAGTGGGTCTCCCATTCGACCGTCCAAATTGTTTGGAGAGAATCCCCCTTTCCTTTATTGTGACTTTTTGATGTGAGGAATTCTTTGCATTCCCCACTCTCTTGCATATGGACCTGCTTCAGGAAGCTTGCGGATTGCTTGATATCGTCACAGAGTATGGAATTGTCAATTGTTATTCAGTTGTTTTGCAGCTAAATATATTATCGGGATGTGTGTTTCGGTCGGTCGGTTGGGAACTCGCAGGCGACTTGTTGCTGTGTAATGGATGAACTATGGTCTCGTTCGCTGCGCTTTGTTATTGTTTTGACGCATGCTCTTTCTCGCGTTTACGAGCATACGATTTTGCGATTTAGATGCAGTAACATATTGCATCGCTTCCACACATTTCATGTTTGCTGCGTCTCTGATTCTCTCTAGCAGATTTTTCGACGCTATTAGCTTTCACACACAGCGGTGGTTACGCTAGAATGTGCAAAACTGAAACACTCAGAACCTAACTTATTGAAATTGAATGTGAGTTGTGAATGTGTTGTTGATCATGGCTTCGTGTAGGACCTCAGAGGCGCTTCAACCATCAGAACGTCCTTCCTTTTTTTGGGACACATAACCTTGTGACCTTGTTTTGAGGCTGTCGGCAACATTGTTGTTCATTCACAATCATAATAACTTCATTGAACGTTCTCTGTATTATTCAAAAACTGGATTTATTGAAAGTATATGCACAGCTTTATTTCGGGAAAGTGTACGTGTGAAACTGAAATACGCATCAATAGTGAACGATGCGAGAAACTGTCATAAAAGCACAATGAAAACTATGATTGCATAGTGCATACGATGCAGTAAATAATGTATGAACTATCAAAAGAGAAAACAAATTTTCAGAAGGGCAAAGAAGGCGTTTATACCAAATGATTTAAGCATTTTAAATACGTGATGTAAACATGAGGAGAATGAACACAAATATTGTTTAAATAAATTAAACAGCATGTTGCATCGAACAAAGCTCCTGGTAAAGTGCTTTGTTAATTGTTTTGAGAGCGGAAAGGAGGACAGAGCTGTGGGATAGATTTTTTATTCGCAATGCTCGCGAGAAGGGACAGTTTGAGGTTGAACCATTTCGAGAAGGAGGCTGAACTCGTAGTGAAACGGTATTTGAAGTTGTATGTTAAAACGGTTTTGTGAACTGCAAAAGCTTAGAAAATGTGAAACATAAACAAAAAGAAGTTATTAGAGGTTGTCGTGTTCGTTCCATATGTAGACAGACGTTGTGCTCGGCTACTATCCAGAATGTATATATATTTAAGGTGCTTAAAAATATGACAGGCTCGTGTGAGCGATCTTATACATTTACCTTTAAAGTTCGCAGAAACATTTGATCAGGTTAAGAATTTCAAAAATCGAATAGCAACTAGCTGTTCATCTAGCGATTTGTAAATCAGAGAGCTGCTGCTGGAACGAATATTGGATTTTTGGTTGTTATCTTAAGCTTTTTTATGTTATCTTTTTTTTATCCTAACGAAATGTTATGTTATCTTTGTCTTTTTTTCTCTTTTTTTTTTTTGCATCTTGGCGTTGGATTGAAACATTTACGAAAAAGGGCGGACATTGTTGCATTCGGAGGCCACTAAAAACTATTTCCGCTTTTACTTTTACCTCATATGTACTGTGACCGTCGGAAATTAAAAGTTCCTCATAATTATCGGTGAAAGCGAGGGATTTCGAGATTTTTTGGATGAATTATTCGGACATTTTTGATCACTAGGAGTTGCTTTTTCGGCATATAAGTAATATTCTAAATAATCGCCAATTATTTACTTATCTGTGGTGCGAATCAGTTGGCTCTTGTTTTCACTTTTTGTGCTGTGGCTTGCGTCATAGACTGTGGAAATGTTATTATCTGACAGAACTGAAACACAATCAGTCATTTTTGGCCTTTTCAGGCGTTGTTGATTTGTGAGTAACTTTAATTTTGTTTGCAGCAGAGGGTAATAAACGTGTCGAACGCCCCACCTGTGTCACTAACACGTAAAGGAAGTGGATGTTGGGAGATCAAGCAGGGCAGTGGTGGGCTCGTGGCGTGCGTTGACCCGGTAATGAGTGTGGACAAGGAAAATATCTGGTTGGCCAATCTTGGGGTCAACGTTCAGAATACATCCGATCGTGTCTCCGAATCCGAGCAGGTGTGTACCCAAATTGATAAGCTTCTAGAGAGGGTAGGTAAGATTTGCCCCGTTAAATGTTTCTGTGGATTTTCTCGAAGATGTCTTTTTTCTTCTGAAAGCTTTGAAAATTTGCCTTATTAGTAGTTTTTTTTTCGCCTCAACCTATCATGCCTAGCTGCTGTTAGCATCAGAGCTAATTATCTGCACCCTTTCCATTTGGAATTCTTGAGTATACTAATGGTTGCAGATTTAACCGTGCTAAAGTGTTTAAAAAAAGATCGATCAGTGTAGTGAGTGATGATCGCGTTGTATAGGCGGTCAGGCGGTATTTTCATCTTATATTGTTTTTTTCTCCTCATCCTGTTTTTTTTTTTTTTCAAATAAGCAGTCATTGTCTTGCCGAATATTGCATGCATCTGGAAAGTTTATAAGCTTTCAGCACAGTTTGGCTGCAGCCTCGTTTAGCCATGCAATTGCATTGTGCAACTCTTTTAAACACTTTTAAAAACTCACACTCTTAAACACATGAACAAGTTGTGCAACATAATGAGATGCGTTTAATTTAGGATGTGGTACCGCCGTCAACAAACTCTCTCGGACTTCCACTGTTGCGTCAGGCAAACGCAGGTGAAATATTCCACGTCTTAGAAGACGACGAGCAGAAAACGGCAAATCTTACTGAGAATGAGCGCGATGTCGAGTAAACGTTTCACTTTTTTCTTTTTTATTGTTAGTGGTTATTGCTTTATTGGACAACAAATGTTACGAGTTAAGGGGTATTGTTTCAGTGAGGTGTATGCCCATCTGTCCGTGGACACACGCCTCACTAAAACAATACGCTTTAAGTATGTTCAATGATATCCTCTCCACTCGTTATGCTTTGTTCAAATTTCAAAATTATTGCAACTTGTTGACATTTTCAGTGTTAGCTACGTTGAGGCTTATGAACAATTGTTTTCTCGTTTGTTCGCTACTGATATGGTGGATTTAACCAACTCAAACGTTTGCTTAGCTTAAATCTAAAAACGTTGGGCTCAGTAATGATTAATGCTGCCACTGTTCCACTTTTTTGTGAATGTTTTGCGCTATACGCTTTCTCAGAGAAAATGGTTTAATTAATATACTCTATCTGCGAGTTTCGTTTTGATATTAATATTGCGCCGACGACTGTATTGCGCGACATAGTACAGAAAGGACAAATATTTCTCGGTGCAATGGCATAATTTTGAAAGAATGAAGAATATGATGAGATTCATCTGGTAGAAAAAAATTTATTAACAGCGTCTGTTCATATTATCAGCTAATTTCAGTTGAAGGTTGATTTCAAGTAGGTGCATTATCAGAACTACTACAGACATTACATGGGCAGTTCTTTTTTACCATTCATTTTGAGGACTGTGGGTGCCGTCAAGAGATAGGGGAGGAGTTCAGCCATTTGGGAAAGGGGGGGGGGGCTTTGGATGGTTACCCATATACAGCGAACTAATAGTGATGTAATGCGTTATGACTTTAGAAGGGACATGTCATTGTTATCGGTGCTGCATGATTACAACAAAACCAACTATCAGCTGAACCCAGTGATCGTTAACCAGGAGGACTACAACACGTACTACGGCGGCATAAGCAACGGTCTTCTTTGGCCTGCGCTTCATAATTTGCCAGAATATATTGTAAAGGATTACGATGATCCCGCGGTTGGTCGTTATATTGTTGAAATTTTGAGCTGGATGATATGTGCGTGTCTTAATAAATTGGTTCGAAAAAAACATTTTAGACGTTTGAAACTGGAGTGCGAGAAAACGGAGACATAAATCATTTTTTATTCGTTGCGTACGTTTTCATTTTATAAATATCGTGTACAGAACCAATAAATTGAGCTTTTAGATTGAAGTGCTCATTTTTTCTTCCCGAAATCTTTATCGTTCCAGCAGATTCACGTGAGCGAAAATAATCGTCTGTGAAGTGAACAGCTGAAATTTCGCTTAAACCATTGTACTGGTTAGTGTGTGAAGCGATTGGTCATAAATGTTCATTATGCGAGAGGCGAGTGATAGCTTAAATGCGAAAGACGGGATTTGTAGAAAAGCGCTTTGACTGGAAAACGCGCCAACATTTTTGTAGAAAATTTATGCTTTATCTTCGAAGCGTCATATTTAACGCAATAATCTAGTTGATTTTGTTACGTTAAATTTTATTGTCGATAAGATTTGAAAGTCCAGAGGAGAATTGGCAAAATTATCAATAGTGAAACCGAAATGTAAATTTCGTTCCACTCATTTTTTTCCCCAACTCTGCTTGCGCGTGGAAACGAAAGTGTCGCGCGGATAGAAGGAAAAGTGTCATCTCTTGACTGAAAGGAGGTGATTATTGGGTCCGTTAAAGGTCCCATTTGTTCAGCCAGTGTGGAAGTATTGAACTGAACGCACAATTATGAGCGTTAAAAATTGATGGTAGCTGTCTCTGTGAAAAGTTTTCGGCGAATTCGCATTGCATCAAACTGATTGCTGTTTTTAAGGGCGCGCCAACAGACCGATGTCTTACGAATATAACTTCTGAAGTATTTTCACTGTAGCGCTCGCAACAAATAGTAGGTGGCATTTTTTTGGTCAGCTATACATTGCGCGGTGAGCTCACTTTAACAATATAAAATCGGCGGGGATATCACGAGGAGTTAACATCATAAATGTTCATTATGCGAGAGGCGAGTGATAGCTTAAATGCGAAAGACGGGATTTGTAGAAAAGCGCTTTGACTGGAAAACGCGCCAACATTTTTGTAGAAAATTTATGCTTTATCTTCGAAGCGTCATATTTAACGCAATAATCTAGTTGATTTTGTTACGTTAAATTTTATTGTCGATAAGATTTGAAAGTCCAGAGGAGAATTGGCAAAATTATCAATAGTGAAACCGAAATGTAAATTTCGTTCCACTCATTTTTTTCCCCAACTCTGCTTGCGCGTGGAAACGAAAGTGTCGCGCGGATAGAAGGAAAAGTGTCATCTCTTGACTGAAAGGAGGTGATTATTGGGTCCGTTAAAGGTCCCATTTGTTCAGCCAGTGTGGAAGTATTGAACTGAACGCACAATTATGAGCGTTAAAAATTGATGGTAGCTGTCTCTGTGAAAAGTTTTCGGCGAATTCGCATTGCATCAAACTGATTGCTGTTTTTAAGGGCGCGCCAACAGACCGATGTCTTACGAATATAACTTCTGCACTCATTTTTTTCCCCAACTCTGCTTGCGCGTGGAAACGAAAGTGTCGCGCGGATAGAAGGGAAAGTGTCATCTCTTGACTGAAAGGAAGTGATTATTGGGTCCGTTAAAGGTCCCCTTTAGTTCAGCCAGTGTGGAAGTATTGAACTGAACGCACAATTATGAGCGTTAAAAATTGATGGTAGCTGTCTCTGTGAAAAGTTTTCGGCGAATTCGCAATGCATCAAACTGATTGCTGTTTTTAAGGGCCCGCCAGCAGACCGATGTCTTACGAATATAACTTCTGAAGTATTTTCACTGTAGCGCTCGCAACAAATAGTAGGTGGCATTTTTTTGGTCAGCTATACATTGCGCGGTGAGCTCACTTTAACAATATAAAATCGGCGGGGATATCACGAGGAGTTAACATCATCCTCTTTCAGCATATGAGTAATAGTCTAGATGTGGCAGAGCTCATCGATAGAAGGAGGATCCGGCGATAATTTGAAATAGGAACCCCTCCTCCGTTTACGGTTTTAACCTCCAAAGCGTTCAAAGATCAAGTGGAATAGCTTACGAGTGTAAATATCCCAGCTATCATCCGCTTCTTCATCTGACCATTTTATTGCTAGAGCATTTTGGGTGAATGTTTGTCGTTAAAGGTTCTACGTGAGCACTGGTGTGCGTACGTACGTGTCAACTACCAATTCGGAATTAATGCCGTTCGCAACAGTCGGCCACAGGATTTCATCTGGATTCATGATTACCATCTCATTCTCACTGGACAGATGATGCGAAGTCTGGACAGTAATCTCGAAGTAAGTCCTTCTCGTTTTGTTCATTAAAACATTTCATTTTCTCGCCAGCTGAAAAGTTCGACACCTGGCCCAGTACATACGCAGAGTATGGAGTGCGCATCCATTGGGCAAAGTGAGATAGCGCAACAGGTTATAGGTAGCGGCATAATTATGTATTATTTTATCTCCATATGATAACTGTATATTTTACCCGCATATCTCCAGTCGTTATCTTCATGTAGTTTGTGTGAATAAGTACTTATACTTTAGAAGTTAGACTTGAAGTGCGAGATATCAGTCGTCTTCAAAATTGGTGCCATATTCAACCAGTCGTTGTGCTGCTAGGGACTATCGCAGTAGGGAGGTTTCCACTGAGATGGCGACACCACCAGGCGTGCGCGTTTAGCTCTCTCAGGAGTGCCAGCAACCAGTTGCTTAATTGCGAAACCGAGCATCCAATACCAAGTAGTGCGTAACTGCATAAACTATGCCATGGTTCTATAATCAGTCGGTTTTTATGGAACTGGTAAATATTTTGAATTATATGAAAGTTTCCTTAAATGAAGTATTTCTTGCATAAGGCATTAGTACCGAAAGATAGCGGTTGACGAGCTGTCTTTCTCAAGGAGATCGCAGTTTTCTTTAGGGTTTTTATTGGACTGCGTATACAGAAGTCCTTGGCCAGAATTCTGCCGTGTTAGTTTTGATCAAACAAATCTGTCAAGGTGTGAGCTTTAATGTGAGTGTGATTTCCGGTCGGATTCTTCCTGCACATTCCGTTTCAACCTCCTGACAATTGGATGACCAAGTATCGCATCGTTGCTGAACCAGTTATGCGTGCTCTTCTTCGTTTTACAAAGGTACTCGATTGATTTTTTTAAAGGTCCACTTAATTTCTTAATTGCTTACGGAAAGGCACGCAGATTCCGTAAAGGCATTTCCCGTCATGGCAGCAAGCCGCTTTCCAGGGATCCCTGCGAAAGTCTGTTTACCCACCGTCGTCACAGCTCCGTTCTCCTGTTTACGTACTTAGCAGAACTTCAGCTACATTCCTTCATTTTACTGTGAAAGTGAATGATAAATGTGAAGTGGAAGCAGCTGTAAAGACTGGTGTTTTAGTAAATATGTGGGCGCCATATTATTTGAACTTTAAAAGTGTAGCGCCAGGTAGGTGAAGGCCATTATTATGCGTTCTTTAACTGCGGTCATTCCGCCATGAGATTGTGTTTGTGAGCTTGAGTGGCTTCGAGGGAGTGGTTTATGTTGCGGTTGAAAATCGTATCACATGTTTAGTAGTCGATGATAAATCGAGGGCAGTTGTTTCCTCATCTCATCGATGGAACTTAACGAATATATCCCAGTATTCGCCGCATAAAGCGATGGGGAGTGTGAAGTTAAAGGTTTTCTAGAAGGGGTTTGTTCAGAGGGAGTGATTTTCTCAACATCTGCTTAAAGGTATTTGTAATGTGACAGTCGATACCATCCCGAAATGTTTCTGAGGGAAGAGGGATTTATCTAATGGCAGGCTTTTTTTTTCGCCATGCTCGAGGAGGGGAGTTTTTTTTTTCTGTGTGCTAAGAGTTGGAGTGGCCTGAGAGTTTGATTATCTGAATGATTGATTAAAGCGGAAATGCTACCGCAGATCATCAATCGCCCAAATAAAATCACAGTTGTGCTGTCGAAGGTTTTTTATCTCTGAGATAAACTATTTTCGGGTTATCTTTCTTTTGCATGAGCACACAAAGCAGTCTGAAGTATGTTCACCAAGCAGATCATTGCAATTAAAAGAGCTAAAGTTAGCATCTTTGTCTAGTTTTCGACAGACTTATGAGTCAGTGTTTTTAAGTGAAATTTGGAAACTGTTTGCGTCCGGCCAAATTCTTACCAGACCAGAATTCGCCAAAAATCCCTACCAGGTCAGAATTTACCAAAAACTTCAAACAAATTATGTAAATCACAGGCAACGGTTTTTGTCGATTTTTTCCCTTATTTTCGCATGTACATATGTACTCGCGTACTGTGGATCGTTGCTTGAAATTTCCCCGAAACCTGCTAGTGATGTTCTGAAATCTGCTTGAGACCCTCCCGTCATCACGCCCTTTGTTGAGAGCGTTTAGGAGGGGGTTACGTATTTGTGGTTGCACAGCATTTCTGCTGTATTAAACTGTTGTTAAAGAGGAGTTAAATGAATCGATCTTTTTTTTTTAAACATGAACATGCATGCTGCTATTTCTTCATACATTTAGGTTGGTTTTCAAACGCATCGCGATCGCGCCAAATACGTCGAGCTTGTTAAGAAACATATTTCTCGAGTGCGTATACAATATGAGAGCACGGTCGATATATTCACTGTTACGCACGAGGTTACCATCTTCATTGCCTTAGCTGTTTTGGTTTGATTTATGATTTCGGGAGGTTGCTGATTTAACTTTGTGAAGACCTGTGCTTTGCATGTAATCGAGGTTTGGCCTGTCACCGCTAGCATCGCTTGTTCCGTCAGTAGTTGTTCTTCTTTTATTTATGAGGTAAATGCTGTTGTTGTAGACCATAAGCCAGCTTCTTTTAATTGAAAACCTCATCGATTTTTTTCTGGTTATAATCCCATTTGGCGGCATATAATCAAGATACGCTTTTGTATAACCAAGTAATGTTTTTGAAAAGAAAGCATATGTTGTGATGCAAATCGCATATTTTTTACTAGTGAAGAAAGGATTTACAAAATTCAACGCTTCTTATGCGGTACTGTTGCATCAGATAAACCTAAGCAAAATACATTTGTTTATTGTCGCTTTATAAGCCAGCTTCTTTTAATTGAAAACCTCATCGATTTTTTTTTTGGTTATAATCCCATTTGGCGGCATATAATCAAGATACGCTTTTGTATAACCAAGTAATGTTTTTGAAAAGAAAGCATATGTTGTGATGCAAATCGCATATTTTTTACTAGTGAAGAAAGGATTTACAAAATTCAACGCTTCTTATGCGGTACTGTTGCATCAGATAAACCTAAGCAAAATACATTTGTTTATTGTCGCTTTCGCAATCTATGTGATGTCAGCGTAATTCGTTGCGACTTTTGACGTGACGTAGGTGTTCTAAATTGAGAAATATACTGAGTATTCGCCATTATTAGCGAGAAATACGCTTGAGTGGTAAATCATCAAATTTATAAATGTATTAGTTGATAAAGGTGCTTTGGTGCACCTAGTTGCTTGCTGGTGGCAAGTATATGTACTGCACATTTTTGGCTCACCAAAACTGGGTTTAAACAAAGGTTACCAGTAGTATGTCATGGGTTTTAGCATTTCCCGCGATGAATTTGTTTTTTGACCACTTATCTGAACTATCCTCCCACATTGTAATGCGGGGCGATATGTGCAGTGAGACAATAACGCTGTAGGGATCGGTTTGGCCAAAGGCGTTGAAATCTATAATTTCGCTTATTTCTGCACTTGAAAGAGTTTTTAAGAAGCAAGTGGTAGCATTCATTGAGCATGGGACGCGGGAAAGCTTATTATATATTTAGCGAATATTTTTAAACATTTGCTGCACCTTTTAATTGTCGCGCATTTATCGCCATTTCAGGGTTTCACATGTTCTTTGGGTGTTTTTCCTGTTTCGATTAAGAACGAAGATTTTCTGTCGATTGTGCGTAATCCGGAAACAAAGATTCTCGCTCAGGATATCCGAAAGAATGTACTTAGTTTTTTCAGTTTTAATCCAGTTGTTGTTGTCACTTACGATCTTTTACAGCCTAAGCAGATAGTCGGACTTGAGCGCGCATTAAAAAAATGATAAGAGTGCATTTCGGCGTGTTTCGCGGTGTTATGAAGCTGGGCAATGTTCACGATGGCTTTTTGAACAGCTTTTCCAACCTTGAAAAGACCTTTTTCGAATTTTAAAAAGACACTAGTAGAACGCGTTCACACAAACGAATTTTAAAAACCCCGTCAGTGTGAATCAGGCGTTCTTAAACGGGTGCAATCTTTTAGCCTATGCGCACAATAGACGCTTTGGGCTCGTTGAGCAGTCCTTAAGATTGACAGGTTCGCTGCTGTTTTGGTTTGCTTTTTTCAATCTAAGGCTTCCCACTGACATAGCCCAACCTCGAACAACTCACTCTCCTCCATCCCTTTCAAAGAAATCCTTGAATGTCATGGACCTTTAAAAATTTATTGACTTAATACAGTAATTGCTTATGGCTCACCAGTCACCTGGATAGTTGCATTGTTTTGAAGGCTTGTTGTGAGAAGTCATATGCAGACAATAATGCCTGCGTTTAAGATGATTCGTCCTCATATATAAAATAGAATTACTTTTGTAGTTTGGTTTGGGGCATCACGTACCCCTTTTTTCTTAAAATGTTTATAGTCAACTGAATTGAAATTTGTTTCTATTGGGCGACGTTGGGCGTAACTGCCAGTTTTTTTTTCAAAGATTAGTGCGGATACATGATAAGTTCTAAGTTAATAAGTTAGCTGTTCTAGGCTGATTGTCGGTCGTATCATCTCGAATACCTACCACTGCAGCAAAGTTGCAGCTTTCTGGTAAGGTAGCTTCTTTCAAGTGGCATTTTCAGTATGCCAGTCGAGAGAGGCCACCTCATCTTAACATTTCGTAATATCTTTGTTAGAAGAACTGTGTCGAAAAGGTGCCTAATGAGGTGTGTGGGTAAAGTGATTTGAAGGAGATTCAAGTGACACAGGGTCGTTTTGCGGTGGAAAATATTCATATTACATGCACTCTCCGCGCAAATCGTTAAACAACTAATCGCTAGTATTACGAAGCGACGTCGATAATGTTTTCCATATATGGTGTTTAGAAGTTGGAATGGATGTGGTGTGTTCATCGAACTTTCTTAAAGCTTCCTGACGTTTTTTCTTTCAGCTTCTTTCGGCTGGCTCTGAACAGGGTTGCGTCTTTTTCTCTGTCGAACGATTTGACTACACCAAGGGTATCATGGAGAAGCTTCAGGTAGTTTCTGAATGCCCACTGATTTCTTTTATGTTTGTGACAGAACTTTTTGACACTGCACTTGCAAAAATATGTTTTAGGTCATAATATGCTTCGTTTCTCTGCTATAGTTCCAACTCCCGAATACAGCAGCTACGGTGGGGAAACATGATATACGTAATCTGTTACCGAACAGGTGTAGAGAGAGAGGAGGGAGGGGAGTAATCGATGAAAATGCATATATAAATGAGGCACGATATTTTTTCCAATGCACTTATGCCAACAGTTTTTTTGGAGCATTTAGAACCAGTATCTGCGTTCATGCAGCATAGAACGAGGTGCAAGAAATGTCTCTCTTGGTTGCGGTCACCTGCTGATTTTGTTGTTTCGGTGGAGTGGTATTTCTTTTTTGAGTTAACTTTTTTGATGAAGCTCAAATAAAACTATAGAGTCGTGGAAATTTCCTATAGAAGACGTTCACTCGCTTTGTAAAGCTGGTGCAAGCAATACAGGTGCAGCCACAAGTGGGTATTGAAATTAACCCGTCTAGAGGGAAGACATATTTTCGAAATAAACTCCGTTGACTCGGCCATTCGGCAAATTATGTTTTAGGGGCGACTGTATATGATTGGCAAATAATGCAGTGTGAGGCAGACAAAGTTGAATACACATTATTTCGTTGCTCCCGTCTCTTTGGCTTTTGGCCTTAACTTCCGTCATTCGACCATGGTGGGAATTCCTAGTAAAATTATTCGGTGCTTGTGGGCATTTCGCGGCAGTAACTGATTATGGCTGACGGTGTCCGCTGATTGGCTATTATGCGCCATGTAAAAGCCGTTATGTAATAGTCGTGTTACATAACACATTAGGGTAGTCAGGCAATTACATCACGTATCGCTAAATGTTAAATAATGGTACAGTAGCGGTACCCTAACCACATGCGCAGCGACAGTGCAGTACGACGGGCGAGTAAGCTACGCATGGACGTTGAGTGGGCATAAGGAACAGGATAAAAACATGAAACCGAGTTACGCAAAATATACGCTGTACGTATCAGTGCACAATTGCTTCAAGAGGTATTTCTGGTATCGGAAGTGACTTGAGCTTGCAAGAGCAGATTCACAGCAGCTAATGGTGAAAAGAATGCATAAAAGGAAGTAGAAAAAGCTGTTTTGGTCTGAATGTTTATAGATAGCACAGGCATTGCTATGGGTTTGTAATCAAAACGTGATAATTCCATTGCACTGCACATTGCACTTGATATTTAATATTATTAAATGTTATAAACGTCTCTGCGGTGTTCTCATCCTCCGATTTTGTGTTACTGCCACCTCCGTCCCCTCCCTTCGGTCTTGTCTCGCTACAGTGGTAGCGGCTGCTGTTGCAAATTCAGGGAAATTAAATGTATTACGTACAGTGATGATGTTTGAACGAGAAACATGAAAAATTAATTCACCGTTTATTTCTTGGGAAGTACTGTGTAGTTCTGAAAAAAGAACTTAATCGTTTCAGTTAGAGGAAGATTTTGCCCGTAAGTTAGCTCTTTCTTTTGCAGTCTGGGTAAAATTTTACCCAGAAGTAGCCGGAATGTGTCAAATCTAAGGAATGGAGGACTTGCGGTCAGTTTGAGAAATGTTCGGGTAATGTCAACGCAAAGCAGGATTTTCGGAAAAGTCACAAACGAATGGAAAAGACACACATGTTATGAATTTTAACCGTAGAAAGAGTGGATAGTAATAGTAAAGTGGTAATAAAGGTTATGTTGGGCGTTTAGGCATGGCAGCGCTACTTGGAAAAGCATCCAGAGCGTGTCGGCCTTGATGTACTTTTCCAAGTGGCAGTAACCAATCGGCGCTCTGTGGAATCTTATCGCATTTACCAAGATAGATGTGTTGGTCTTGCGGATCAGATCAATCAAAAATTCAAATGCGACAAGTATCCCAATTGGCGTCCCGTCAAATTCGAAACTGAAGGTAAGCGAGATGTGCATTTTTATGTCTGTTCAGTCGTCCGGTTGTTTTGTTTGATTTGATGATCTCGGCTATATTGGAAAGAGAGATAGCGTCTCAGTTTATGCCTCGCGTAGGGCTGCGAAACTTTGTGAATGTCAGGTCTAGAATTGTTACGTGATCTGCATCATTAAAGCTATCTCCAGCATCTTGACCCATGCCGATCTTTCCCGTTTTGCCGCCATCCAGCCTGTTTTGTTTGTATAAATACTGCAATTTGCGGTAAACCATTTCGCGCAAACTTGGTATCAATCAACACGTGACTGATGAAGAGACGAAGGTGAAGGGCTGAAGCGAGGCTTGTTTGTAGTTGTTCCTCACGGTGGCAAAAGTTTCTGTCATTATATTTGTCATAATACCTCATTGCCCATTTTGGCCCTGAACGTCTACGACTCCTCCTCCAACTTAGAAAGCTGGGTTGCGATGTTTACATTCTATAAACTGAGGGGTATTTCGCCCACGAAAGGAATAACTTCACACAGCTTTTAGAAGCTTACTGTATTATCTTCGCCTTTTTATTAATGCAGCCGGTTTTCCATGATTCGGTGATTCTTTCTGTAAATTCGAGTATGGCGATTTATCTTTGAGGCTTTTTTCGAGTTTAAAAGTCAATATTAGTCATGAATTCTGCTTGAATTTCATGGCCAGCCGTTAGAAATAACTTGATGACGGCGCGACTTTCCACTGCACTGCTGAACGGCCATCCAGGGTCGTTTAGGTCTTCCGCGTCCGAAGCTGGTTGCTCATTATCTGGCGATGGACGTCGGCGTGGTGACTCCAAAGAAGGACGGCATGAATCTGGTGGCTAAGGAGATGCTTGTATGCAATCCTAGCGCTGCATTGATCCTCTCAACGGGAGCTGGCACTGAAGTGCAGCTAGACAATGCAGGGTTTTATGGCCAAGATCAACAGTGCTACTTCAGAGTTGAGGAGATAGGCGATGTAGAGGTTAGTTGACGCATTTCTACTTTTCCGATCTTGGAACTGTTTTCATAAGGGAGAAGCATGAGAGTTTTTAAGTGGCTAGTGGCAAAATGCCAGGCTGTTGTGCAAGGTAGTATTCGTTTTGTGTTGTCCCGGCTTCAGTTTCTGGGGAGATGAGGGGAAGAGGGGAGCTTTCGCATTGGTGAATTCATTGTGCAGTTACGTTCTCAGTGGTTCATCCACCTGCGTACAGCCTTACAGCTGTAGGCAGGTGGATGAAAGTATGCAAGCGAAACAGATAACCACACTTGAATTGTGAGTAAAACAAATTTTTAGAAATCCCGTGGTGATAATGGATGTTACGAATTCAGCCCTGTCGCAGCCCATATCTCTTGCCTTCCACTTGTCCCAGTATCCTCTGTTATTCCGTATCCCCGCCGTTTGTTGGGAGCATAGATTGGAACTGCCTGTGAACGCACGTTGGCTGGGGTCGTCAGTGAGTGTTGTGGTAAAATATAAAACAACATTTTCTGTCGTTTATTCCTAAACTTCGAACTCTTCTTATAAGAAGATCTTAATTTTAAAATATATGTTATTAAGGAATTCTCGGATGCATTTTATAAGGCAGCCACCGAAACTCTAGACGTACGACAAGAGCACGGCAAACGCCTGAATCAGTTCCTGATCGTACATGATATCGATGAATGGAGCACTGCGTTCTTAGACCCGTCATGGACACATGAAGTTATCCGTCCCTCTGAGGTAAGTTTATCAGTTATGATTGAGCATGTCTGAATAAAGAAGCGTTACATAGAATTCGTCGGTTTTCGGTGTAGGTCAGCTCCGCTTTACACCTAGCTTTGTGGAAACATCTTTTGCTGCACAGATTAAATATCTTGAGGTTTGTAAGGAGGGAGCGTTTCACTTGCACGGTGTGCTCGTTCCGTCGATTCGGCAGGACGCACCTCTTACTCCAAGAAAGTGTTAATTGAATGGTATTATTGCGTCGATTTTTCAATACGAATGCTTACGAATTTCAAATTTACTATTCCTTAGTGTTAATCGAAAATTCGAACTTTCGATACGAATCCTTGTTCTTTTTTTTTCTCCAGTGGCCGCTTTTACAATGCAAGACTCTTCACTTGCATGGCAATGATTTTTCCGCATTGCTGGAGTTTAAAAAGCGAGTGAAGACTATACTGTCGTGCGTTTGAGATCAGAGTCGTCCAAAACAGGCGCCGTAATCTTGGGGCTGGCTTTTCTTATGATACTTTTACAGTTTTAAATTTGGCTTGTTCCGAACGCGTAGTTTTGGCTGGAAAACTTTCCAGTCATGCTTGAAGGTGTGTGAACGGTTATGGTGTGGAGCTGCAAAGTTTTTTGATTATTTGTGAGGAAGTGAGGGTTGACGATTGGAACTGTTCATTAAACCAACCCAGAACGATTTGCAAGAAACGTTGGTCGCTTTATGCGTTTAGTTGTTTATCAGGCAGCGTAGCATTTATTTGAGACGAGCGGTTGAGATTATTATGGAGAGACTCATTAGTGGCGAAGGATTTTCTGATCAGAACTGGGCCAACTGTGGCTTTTAACTATCAGCCTTCGGTTGCGAATAACAAGGTGGTGGTCGTCTAGCGACAACCGAAGGCCTAGAAGCAGATATAAGGAATCAGTTTTGCTGTGGAAATCGCCTTCAGATGGCAATAACCGTTTGGAAGAGAGGAGCAGTTCTCTGGAGTTGCTTACGTGTGGCCCTGATCTCCCGAGTTTTCTTCATTTCCGTTCCTTGACACACCAGCGAAGCTGTTAAAGTTTTTATAAAGCTTGGTCTGTTTTATCGCTTCTTGCGAGAGTTTTTCTTTGAAATTTTCACACGGAGCGGAGAACCACAACCACTCGCAGGATGAATAAGGAGGAACCTCATTCGATTTTTTTTTTCGAAGGTGTTGGCCTGCATCACTTGCATCACTAGCTGGATCACCTGCAGTTGAAGAGTGATGGGATCCGCTTCGGTTCACCGAATGAGGACATTGCTTCTTGGGAAAGCTTGTGCTAATGGTTTTTATTGCACTTCTTTGAATAAACATACTTTCTGTCATGGTCGATGAGGTGGTATTTATTTCAGCTAAAACTTCTTGCTGATTTCTATCAGCTAATGGAAAAAACTTGTCAAGTGCGGAGGCAGATTGCAGAGCGTGTCCTTAAGGGTATTGCTATTCGGCCACATTTCGGAGTTTCACTTGAGAACGCGAAGGTGAGAAAAAGTTTCAATTTTTTTTTGTTCTTATAGTATGGGGTTGTTTTTGTTTTTAACGTGGAGAAAGGGGCACTGTTGAAACTTGATTTCTTCACTATCAGCGCTCCCATGGTTCTCGGACTGTATGAAAAACTGAGATTTCTGCAAAGGAAAGTTGGTGATTTCGCAGTGTCGAAACTTTGTTTCATTATTTAGAGCGAACTAAGCTAATCGAATTATAGCAACTATTCAACTTATCAGTGGAGATAAGCAGTTGTTGGCTTTATTGAAATTAATAACGAACTGGAACAAGTACATCTTTGTGCCGATCTTTCGGAAAAAAGTGCATGTACATCATACCATTTTCCCACACTACTTGCTCTTAAAGTATACTTCAGCTTTTCCGAATTGAAACTTTGTACAGTTTCATATTTGAGCGTTAGGTTTCGACGCGTCTTTACCACTGGTCATTGAAACGGATGTAGTATTTATTCGAATATCCAGGGCTCAATTGTCCATTTTAAATAACCAGGGAGATAAATGAAAGTGAGGAATTATCGTACGTTCGCAAGTTTGTTTTCCTATTTGTCTCACCTATGTTTAAATCATTCGTTTTTTTCTTCTTTCCAGTTTTTTATTCTATCCTTTTTTATGCGCGGTTAATTTAAATCCCAAGCTGCTTTACGCAAGCAAATGAATTGTTCTTCGGAGGGCGGCGCTTTTAGTGGGGCCTTCTAGAAAAGCAGTCGTTTTGCGGTTGGAACGCTACGAAGAACAAACAGAAGAGTCTGTATTTGAAGAACTTCTGCTTAATGTTTAGTTTTTTTTTCTTTTTTCTTGAGTGGATATTCCCCCTTCAGCATTGTAGGTCAGCTGACATCCCATCTCTTCCAAATTAACGAGCTCTAAGCTACGCAGTAACGGGGCAAAAATCGAAGCTTACCGCACCCGATATGGCTTCTTTTATGAAGTGATTCGGGGATGCTGCAAGCGGCAGAGTTTGAAGGGCTTTAACTGGTAGGTATGAACAGGACAAATGTTGTTAAGCATCTAAAAATGTGACATGAAGCTGAATAGCATAGCTGACGAGAGCAGTCAGCTGTCTTAAGCATATAACAATGCGACGTGTACCACTACGCTTGAAGAGCTGCGGAAGAAGTCGGATTAGGCAGCTCAATATAGCGGAGAAAACAGGCACCGCGTAAAGATTCTTCAAAAGCTATTAGCGCTACCGAATGTGTGTCTAAGCTTCATCAGCCACGATTTACTCGAGTATTCAGCTGTATCGAATTCACGATTCGTTCTTCCAGATTTCCGAGAAGACCTTGGCTGTCTTTTACACAGACCATTAAAAGAGATCAAGAAGATTGTGAGAGATGTGAAAGCGTCGATTGAGGTGTCGGTCGCTGTTGAAATTTATAACGGAAATTGTCTCAGCGTTCGTTTATTATTACAACGGTCCACTGTACTGAAGTTGGATTGCTGAAAAATGCATTCCTGGGTTGGAAGAAATGAAATGGCCATCACGATGCACGGACAGTTAAAGACGATATTTGAAAATCTTGAACAGCGCGGACATCGACGAATTGTCGATAGACAGAGTTTTGACTGATTCAGGCGTAAGCGTGGTGCGAGATTTTAAAAAGAATGGGAATTGTTGCATGCCGAAAAAAAAAAACTGGGGTGCGGATATGTAACGGTAATAATCAGGTGACTGTTGCGAAGACGAATCCGCCAGCTCAGTTGCTGACATTTTTGAATCCAATGAGGATGAAGTAGATGACTTCGAAGAGACGGACAGAATGATGGGGCTTGATATGCCATTTCCTAAAGAGCTGAGTTGCTTAGATCATACAGTGCAACTGAGCAGACTGTCTGAGGGTAACCAGATTATGCTACAGAGAAGTCGATGCATTGGTGAGGGTCGTGTGGCAGTTCAGGAAAGTGAAGCTAGACGCGGAACATCAATATACAAAGTTCGGCTTGGATTTAATAAAGACGGGCCGTATTGTTTGGAATTCTCGCTGCTGCGCAAGAAAGCGCTAGCTTCGCGTAAAGAATGACGCTGCTGAAGTACTTTTTGTTGAAAGCTCGAAGGAAAAGAAAATTTTACATTGTATGGAACTGTACGATGTGTTATATCGATCAAGTTTTGGGAATGGATTTCACTGTTACTCCTATTTTCTTGTTTTCTTGCTTGGCAAAAGGAGCGGTAGTAGTCTGCGCCCAAATGAACTGTACACTTCAAATGCAATTAGCATTGCTTGCATAACTAACAACTATACTGTCTTATGTTCGCAGTAAAAACCGATTGCCTTTTTTCCATAATAATCCGTCCCGCGTGCGCAACATCGTGACCGTTTACTTGTATTGTCTAAAACGATTCCTGCTGATTGGTCGTTGGCCCAGAATTAAAGCATATGTCCATCGCAGAGCCGCAGGAAATTATCACGTGATTCTAAGAGTTCCCTGTCTTTTCCTTGCTTTCCTTCCTTAGTTGTGAGTACATCATAAAATCTTTCAGTCATCACTGGAGAACTCATGTCTCTCGGGAACGCATAAGCTAGTTCTTGAGACCGCTTCGGGAGGCGATGATTCAGATGGAAGTGGTGGTAATCTGTCAGCCAAATTCGATGTCACGAATGAACTTGAAGAATTGGACAAGGATCTTGCCTTCTTACAGTTCATTCAAAGCGATGAAATCAACAACGTCGAACAGTTTGTTGCGGTTAGTCACATGGATGTCGTTCATGATGGAAGCGGGGCTGTTCAGAATATCGTTGAACCGCACGCCGCCAACGATAGATTGTTTGTTCCAGTAGCTATGCTTTGTACTAGGTCATTTTGAGCGCACAGCTATGAAGTACAGGAAGTACACATTAACATCCCTTCCGAATTATCGTGAATCTCTCAGTGTTTTTGGGTCGAGAATACAATTGTGGAGCCAAAAAATTCCTAAACAGCGAAGACTATCCGCAAATAACCTGCTTCAAATGAGTTACTATTGTTAAGGGCGCCAAACATTTTATGGTGCCGAATAATTTTTCTTCAAAGTGTTCTAAAAAATTTTCTTCGTAAAAGCTCCGAGGAAAAAAATTGTGATTAAAATTGGATCTTGTTCATTGTGACAATTGCTTCAATGGTGTAATTTGGCGCAGCGCATTTTATAAAACTATATGTACTGTGGAAGTGGAACTTCACTCTCACTTGTTTCGTCGCTTAGGTTTTTCTTTTTTTAAATGGTCACTTGTTTCAGACTTTAGGACGATTCCATCCGTCAGGTCCTGACGCGTTCAAGGAAGAGGTTGAAAAGGCATTTTCTCTTCTTTCGGAAGGTGACCATTTCCATTATTTGTTCACGGATCGTGATGGAACCTTGAAATCCTATTCATGCTCGTACCCGGCCAGTATTCAACCTGCTTATTCAGCGGTTATCCAGGTTATTTGTTTGTTTTTCAGTTTTTATTATCATTTAGCCATTTTGATAGGTGAACTGATATGATGGTAGTTGAGTTGGGTCATTTCGGAGGAATTCTCACCCAGTTTAAGATTTTTCTTCTTCTATGTAACTCACACGCTTACATTACTGTTGGCAAACGGCCTTGATTCGTTTGTAGGATTGAGTGCTCACGTTCAGCTCAGTTGCAGTGCACCCTAGTGTTTCTCTGGAATCAGAAAAGGCCATCAAATCCTTTTTTTTAAATTACCGACTTCGTCGGTGTTCTTTTTGGCATTTCCTCCGTCCCCCATCCTTGACCAAAAAGTGGCTTTCACCGGAACAGGTGTTATCTTTACACATTTGACAGTTTTTGGACAGATTGCCAATGTTTTGTTCGTTGTACTTCTTCCACCGACACAGTGGATGGGGTTGTGCAGACTTGGAAGTTTTGGATATTTATGCAGAATTCGTCAAAAGAAAGAGAAAAAGACAACTTCTGGGTGTTATTAGGAGGTGAAGGAGTAGCGCAAAATTTTGCAGTAATTGGGAAAGATTCTCACATTTCTGTTTGTAACTTGAATGTTGAGGATCATTTTGATCAAATGAAGATGTTTCTTTTTCCACCCTAATATTCGCATAAACCTTTTCATATTTTTCACTGATTGGAGTCTCTACGGGGCTTTTTTGGAGGTTGTGCGCAACACTTTTAGTGGGGAGAGAGTGTTGATTGCTGCATCTTCGAGCAACTTGAAATGGCGATTTTGTGTATAAAAGAGCGTCACTGTAGAAAATTTGTTCAAAAATGTTTCATACGCTCGAAAAGCAATCTTTTTCGGCCCAGTACATTAACGATTGTCTTCACTAATCAAGCAAGTCTTTTTTGAAGATTGTGTCTTTTTTTTAATATGGATCAAGCGAAATCTAGTGGACAGAAACATATTTCGAAAGCTTGAAATTATGTCGAATTGTATTAGAAGGGATTCTATCAAAATTTGCAAATGTTTTAAGGCGCAGTTTGCTCGTCGCTGTGCACAGTTTTGCGCAATTGTTACAACATCTCCGCTAATGCATATTGGTATTTTAAATGTCAGCACAATGCCTGAAGGTACATTTATTTATTTGGTTTCTTTTGACGAAGTTAGATGTTTCCTCATATGTTATGTAGATGCGTTTAGGACTATTTTGAGGTGACCGTATTTCTTTTTTTAAAATAATATTTTGACTGGTGAGGTTTAGGGCATAATAACGGACGCAAAATCGTGATTTTTCTAGGACGAAAAGACATTAGCGAGAACATTGAGAACTTTTGCAGTCTAAACGAATAAAACATTCGTTGCGACCTTTTTATCATATTTATCAAATAATTAAAGTTTCACTAATTTCCTTGTTATTTTTTTTAGCGTACGTTTTTAGTGACGCGATATGCCATTCGTTTTCAAGGTTTTTTCCGTCTGTATTTGATGAAGACGGAAAATTTCATCTATTGAAATGACGCTCTTGTTATGGGAAACAGTGGCACTTCCCAAAGGTGCAGGTCACTGAAAAATCGTTAATTTTTTTCGCGCTTTTTTAAAAGCTAATCGATTCTCTTTTATTACGTGTGGTGTTGATAAAAAGGCGTTTCTCAACGAAAGGGGATGGGATGTTGTTATTGTTTATGAGAAAGGAAGAGTCATATGATTTGCTGCAATTTATTTTTCAAGGGTATTATGCCTATGGAGCATCGGCTGGTCGTGAATGGTATATGAATCCGGCAATGCAGTTCAAAGACGACACTATAAATGAAGAGGATCTCGCTTTGCTCAACAGTGTTTTTGAAAGAGTCCGTTGTTTTTCTTTTTTTTTCATTTTTTAGTAATTCATCTCACTTTTGGGCATGTACTAGAAGATACAAAAATGTAACCTTTCATAAGTCGCCTCCTCTTCCTTGATTACATCTTCGCTTTTGAAGCGATGGTGAGCGAAACTGATGAATAATATTAGAACATTCCTCCAATAACACTTATTAAAAGAGTTAGATCAATTGAGGCTTTCATCTCTCGAGGCTGACCATCAGACGCCCTCTCGTTCGCTAACCTGAAGGAAGGGGGAAGGGAATGCCTCATGAGATATGCGCGGGAAATTGACAAAAATTAGCTGGCAAGCTTTTAAGGATTTTTTGGCGCAAGAGAAATGTACTTATTGCATCGTTTACACGGAAATGAGCTACGTTTATGATGCAAACGTAAAGTGTTGTTGCATATTTTAAAGATGGAGGAATTGTTGGAGCAGCCCGAGTATCGTAATTTCACTTGGATTGGTTCGGGCCTACAGAAGCATTATGGCCATATTACAATCGCACGTCAGGACGTCAACAACTCTGTACCCAAACATCGATCTGCACTTCTGTACGCTATTGTTTTTTAAAACTTAAGAGCACGTTTCTTATGGAGCTGAAATTGATGTGCAGCTGAAGAAGCACATAATCGTACTTTTCGCTGCACAGGCATAATCACTGTTTAGGTAACAGTCGTACAATGAATAGCGATGTAGTATGAGGACCAGGTCACCAGTTGGGTAGATGGGTGGATGATTAGAATAGCGTGCGGAAAATTAGCAACAGAGATCGAGGAAGAGGATGGGATGCGGCTTATGATAAGTGCAGGGATTCAATAAAGAAACAGTAACGCACGGCTGGCATCAACCACCATAGATACTTACAAACCAACGAGAGCGAAGAGTTTAACGTATTCGTAAATTTGCAGCAATTTTGTGATGGAAATCTAGTCCATAATTTTGAAAAAGATGCAAGGAGGAGGGGGCATGAGGGGAAATGACAAGGGAAAGCGCTCAAACAAGCAGCATTTGTGCTTTGATCATTCCATCTTCTCACAGTCCTTGAGCTGGAAGCAGTGTTTCAGTTATTTGAATTTTGCTTACGTGTTCGTTGGACCACAACGGTAAATTTTTTACGTTTTCAGGTATGAGGCAGTGAGCAAAATAGTAAACGAAGTAGACCCTACAGGCTCGACATTAACGGTTCGTGAGAGCGATTACGACCTGAAAATTTTCACAAAGGTATAGACGGATTTTTCTCGCTGCTTCATCAAAAATGCCGAGGAATCCATTATATAATGCCGCGCGATTATAAGTTCCATTTCGCTGACCAACTTTGAAAACTCGAGAAGTCCGAGATCTTATATTCAGAAGTTTGTAGCCTGTGACTATACCGTTGAGGTCAAATTTCAGTGTTATAAATCTCTGAACTTTCAGCTTATTGCACTTTCCTCCGGAATCATTGGCTTAGGGCAGTTCAGTACTGTGGTTCCAAAAACTTGTAGAAACGACATTTCCTTTCTCATGAGTAAATTACTTCATGTGAATAGTCGAGTAACTTTTTATGACTGCCTAACTACTCACGTAAAATAATTTAACCGTGAATTTTGACGGCGTAATTTACTCATGAATCTTTTAGTGAGCCTGTTTTCTTCATTTAATATTATAGGGAAATAATATACGTGGTGATAAACATTTCTACGCTTAACATCGTCCGGAATATTGGTATAAATGGTGCCGAGATAGAAGAGCACACTTCGAATGACTAAATTTCATTTTGAATATAGGATGCTTAAATCAAGCTGATTCAGTCTTTGTTATCAGGCAAAGCTCTCGGGGCGCATATTCAATAAGGGTCACGGCATCCGTTTAATCGAGAGGAAAATGGGTCTGAAGATGAATGAGGGACGTATCCTGGTGTGTGGCGATTCAGAGACTGATTTGCCGATGCTCGAGGAATGTTTGGCGTGTTCGCCGAAGAATGTTTTCACAATTTGGGTAACCTCAAATCCGCAACTGCAAGAAAAAGTTCAGTCTTCATGTACCGCATATGGAAATGATCACTTCGTGTTCGTTTCTTGTCCTGAGGTTCGCTTTTCTTGTTTTTCTGTCGGGGTTGTTGTGGGCAGCTGGGTATAGGAGACGTGAATTCCAGCAGGGTGAAAGTCATATGTAAAACTCACTGGCAGCCGGTAGTCGATGTTTTCGATTTGGAGATGTATTCATTCTACAAAGCCAATGAAGGAGCAACTGGACAGTAAGGAACGGATGGGTTACGGTTGTCTTAGAAGAAATCAGAGCCGCCTTGAAGATAAACTGCGGATATTTGGAACGTTATAATATCAGATATGGACACGTAAATGTGATTTTGCGCGTAGGCTGTTGCTTTGCTTTCTCAGCCAAGCGGTTTAAAGTAAACGAAGACTAAAGGGCCGAAATTTATGCAGTCATAGGGTTCTGTGATTAGAAGCTGTCACAGCGTAGGAAATACTCCCTTTCACCATACAGTAGTCAGTCCTGTAAATTTTGTAGTCTTTTCACAGTCCTTCCCATTTCACTTTCTAACAGTAGTTTAACCTTATATTTTTAGCCGCATTAGTTGCAACTTCACTTTTCTCTCTTTTCCAGTTTTTTTTCTTTCTAAACCTTTTTTTTTCATTTCCTGAGATAAGTTACGGCCCCACCTCAAAATTCGCCCGTGTCTGGCGACTACCTCTGTTCCTAATTGGGATGCAGTTTTTTTGGCCTGATCGTGCTTTGCCGTTTCGCGAAGATTGGCTTAAGTACTGTACAGCGCAATACTATCGAGTTTTATTTCCCTCGTTTACAGTAAAGGAAGCTGTTCTTCCATCTTCAAAGAAGACCATTGGATTAGCGTACTGTTCCATATACGTCGAAGCTGGTGAAGGGGGGGGGGGGCACTGCAACTGATATCGTTACTGTGAAGTGATAAGTGAAATTGGTTGAAGCGCACCGAAACGGAAAAGCCGACGTGCCCATACTTAACCACTTCCCTCTCTTACTTCCCCCACCTCCTTTCCTCCTCTTGCCATCATCTCTTTATTCTATATAGCATTCGCCTGTCATGAGACAGTAGCGTGCGCGTGCGTTTTATGGCCGTTTGGCGTGCAGCGACGAATATGTTAATTTCTAAAAATCCTTGCTGTTTGCTGCATTTCTGAGTGGAGGGAGGAACGGGCACTGTATTTCCGTATATCGCTTTGAGCAAGTGCTATGGAAAAAGCTGCTTTGGATGTTTTTGAAACAACGCCAGAGAGAGCGAAGAAGAGTTTGTAAGTTCGATAAAAACGAACCGACGGTGATCTAAATATGCCAACTCAACCTGGGCGAACAGGGGCAGCTTTCGAGATGGAACGTTCTCCGCTGATAGTCATGTTCGTGATGACTGTATTACAAAGAAGCAGCTGCGATGAGGTGGTGGTTCTCGCAGTAAGCTGCAGGCAGTTTTTTACTCAGCATGTTTAGCTGCATTGATGAATTTACCGCTAATTTGATAGCCCGTGAAGATAAGACAGTATTCGTTTGGCTACAGACCGATAATAAGGAAATTGTCTTTGCAAATGGTATTCGAATTATTCAGGTGCTACTGGGTGCGATGGCGAACGCGACGGTACGTGAAATCAAAGTTCGCCCACACTATGCGGACGGGGAGGACGAGGAGTGAACATCAGCTCAGATATTATGTGCTTATAAGGTAACCGTGCAGTTTGCGAACGTAGAAGCGTAGTATTGTAAATTTCATGAAGAGTGGACAGAAACACTGGAGGAAGAGGAACGAGTGGGGAACTTTGCGAAATTTATTCATAATTTCTCATTTCTCTGCGCTGACTGTGCGCCATTTCATATTTCTTGATTAGTGTCATAGTAGGTATATTTATTTGCCCATATATTGCTCCACAGAATGTCATCATCAGGGATCACCGAAACAATCCAGACGACTAAGGGCAATAGAAGTTGTGCCTGTCGAACACTGTGACATTGGGAGGAGATTCATAAGGAATTCCCTCAGAATCTCGCACTTCTCGCTGTATTAATGTCACCGCCTGGTGCATCTTCTTTGTCCTCTGGTCAGCTGATTTGTCTTGGCGGTCGATGATAACACCAGTTCATCGTACCTGGTTTCGCATCGATTTGCCCTTCAAGTGCATTTCTATCCGATACATAAGAAATCAGTCGTAACCTGTCAGTATGAGAGAGTATCTCCATGGTATTTAGAAAAGAGCATTTGTACGGTGACTGTCTTCGCCCCACTAGTACCACATGCTTATTTTAAGTGATTCCGACTTGAGCACATCGCAAAAGTTGTTTCCACTGGTAGCTGCATGCGACTGAATGAGCCTCTTATTATTGAGCAGTTTCATCTCAACCTCATTCTACTGAATCAGTCTTACAATGCGCCATATATACAGTACATACCACTAGCGGCTACATCATGTTTGTTTGGGCTGTTTATGGACAAGTGGCAATTTTTTTTTCTACCATCCGGTTTAGTAATGCGAGATGAAATAGATGCACCGCGCGGGAGAGGACTCGGTTGATATTCGAACAAGTGCGGCAATCGATCTTATGTGTTTTTTATTGTTCGTTATTGTTTGTGTTCAGTCGAAAATGATCTTTATGTAAATGCCTCTCTTCTACAAGCAGTTTGACCTTCCCAAATATTGTTTCAGTGGACGGAAGTATTATAGGGTTTTATAGTGTTTGCTAATTGCTGTTTCGAAATTCGTTTTTTGTAACCTGCTCGAAGTTCTACAAATTGTAATTGCTGGCGGTTGTTTGCGTTACGTTTTATGCTTTTATTTTATTGTACAGTTTAAGAAGTAATCTCATCGAGAGCTGATGTTCACTCTTCCTATTTGTCGCATCTAATGTTGTTGCAAATTTGCCTCTCTGATATTGTCTACGTTTTGTTTTTTTTTCCTGCAACACTGCATTCTCCTATAGAAAAATATAGAGGTGTTTTACGTATTGCCTTTTAAGAGTTTCTCCATACTTCTAAAATCGTTTACTTTGTTCGTTTGGAATTTCTGAAATGAGTTTCTGAATTTATTTCTCTCATGTTCGTGAATACTGGTGATAAATGTATCTCTTTAGCTGTTGGCTGTGTCGCGTTCCACGATGCTATTTGTGCCTCGAATGCGGCACACTGTTTGCATTAGAATGCAGCTTCAATTAGGGTAAGAAACTGGTACTTCGTCTGCACTTATCCGTGAAAGCCCTCGAGCCTCAGTATTTCAAGCAGTTTTTGATTTAGCCAACCACAGTTAACCGAGGAAAGCTAGGCCGTCATGTTAGTTATTATTTGATGCAGATACAAAAATTCCAAATGCAGTTCGGAAGTTCAAACATAATAGGGATTTAAAGGATGGTATCACTTACTGTTAACTTTTGGGAATGCAGAAAGGGAAGTTGTCGGGTAATTTTTACAGCCTAGTTTTAGTATATTGGGTTTCCGCTCTTGCAACTGAAGAAAATGCAGGGAAAATTCCTTCGTCAGCTGTCTAATCTAAAAGGTGCTACTCTATGAGAAGGGTAGGTGGATTGTTTAAAGAAGACGAGCAGTATAATATGAATATTCGAGATTGCGACTTGCAATATTAATATCATAGCTGTGCAGCCCTTCGTAAACACGGAATGTGGGATGACAAACAGGGCACATACTTGCATAGTGCAAGCGTATCATCGCACTAGCGATTTTTTTTTAAAAACCCCTCCCACCACACTTTTTAACTTCATGTTTTTTTTTCACTGCTGATGGACAATCTGCTTTGTCATGCACTGGTTAGGCGTCTTCGTAGCAGTTGGCGCTGTTTAACGCATAAGATAGCGATTCTCAATTGCAGCACAAAAGCCAGGTAAATTTTCTACATGAACGTTGACAATGAGAATCGCACAGGCACCCACATTTCTTCGAAAACTTTCGCAAGTCAATTATTTTGTCAGCAAAAATTAGCTGGTCATCATTTTTTTGACGAAAAATATAGTATGCAAGTGCTTCACAAATGTGGCCTTCAAGCGACTCGCAGGCGCACCTGAAATGGTCCAAAATTTGAGTTTTCAGTATTTTTTCGTTAAATTTTTAAAATCCTTTCAAATACTTATCGAATATCCGACTTTGGGACACTCCTCATCCCCACGCTACCTCTTCCCCTGCAAAAAAATTAGATATTGAGGATGTGTTTCACTGTGGTAGGTAAAGGAGGCAATAAGAGAGGCGCTAAACGAGTATATCAAGTGGGAAGCCAATTATTACATGTGGTTGTTTGGAACAAAGATCGAGCATCGAACGGAGGCGTCTTATAGGATTTGTTAACTACATAGCCAAAAGGAGAGGAAATTTAAGCATGTGCAAAGGTAAGACGCCCCAGAAAACATTAAATTGAAAGTGAAAGAGCACCAGGTGTAAGATGTTCGTAGTAGTATTCTATGTAGTCATTGTATAACATAGCTCACATTAGTGAGCAACGTGCGAATCGGTTGCATGTTGTCGCCCTAAGTACGCTTCCAAATAAAACGTTTCTTGCAACATAAGAAACTTTCGTACTCCCGAATAGAAATCGATGAATTTGTAATAAACATAAACTTACTGTGTTTCTACGGGCATCGTTGTACGTACCACATGTTTCGGCGCCATGAAAAAATTCCACAGTTACTAACAACACTAATAAACCCATTCTAAAAACTAATGAAAACAAGCATTTGACCATATATGTTTAACACCCACATAATAACAGTTTGTTATGCGTCTTCGAGACGCGTTAGTTTATTGCAAATACTCATTTCAGCTTCATCATAAAACTATGCATCAACCGCCGGTGAATAAATGAACGCGTATATCCGTTAATGAAGTTTCTACCCACTCATAGAAAGCAAGAAAAATATTGCTGAGCGCTTCTAAACGCAAAGATTATTCATCTTAAAGCAACGCAGTTAATATTTGGAAAAAAATCGAATCGAATCGAATCGAATCGAATGAAATCGAATCTTTTATTTGGTCGATAAGCAATGACTATCTTTACGACAGTACGAAGATGATACAAATACATTACAAAGATAATACAAAGAAGATTTTTCATTTCCCGACTTGCGTATCATTTAATTAAAAGGATCGTTCACTTAAGTGTACATTTTTTTTCCTCCACACGACATCTTTACATCACAACGTATCACTCACTGTTCAACTTGAAGGCAACAATGTGTTGTGGAAAGCACTCGTTCAGTACCTCATCGTTTTGTGTCCGTAATTTGTTTGAAATGTTTCACAGGTGTACATTTCGCGTTTCGCTCGGTTATGAGTTGTTTCTGCCAGCATATTATTCAAATTTTCACTAAGTTGGCCGTCTTCCATCTCCTTGGCCATTACTTTAAATTCCGTACTTGGCCATTACAGCGTTGAAATATCTCCCCAGCTGTAATGGGCTTTGTGTTCTCCAATTTGCTCAATTTTTTTGAGGTTGCGAATGACTCTGATTGAGTGGTTTGCATCTGGTTGCAGTATTTCTTATCGCAATGACGGGCAGGAATAATCTGATTTTAGGGATTACGTAAGCGTTTATTAGCATGCTTACGCATTTCGTATTTGTGTTGCCTTATTGCTTTCATTTGGTAGAGAAACTTTGGTCACGAACAGGATACGTTATCAAAGTGGGCTCGCAAAGTCAGGCCACCGTCTAGGTGTAAACCTAGGTTACGGGTGTTATTTTTGATAGTTATTCGTTCTCCGCAAATTTTCAGAATGGCCCCACATACATTATTAGTACCGAAGGCGTCGAAACAAAAAACGTTTTTAGTGATAAAATTATTTTCTGAATTTTCGAACTCCTCGTAATGTTTTTCTTTTCATGTAAACAATTTTAAAAGCAGCCACCCCAGCCACGTTTGCCTCTCCAAAATTGTTGACTGACGCACCACTTCCATCTCCTCTGTGTTCCTTTTCCGTGCTTGCGTGAGAAAATTTGATATGGCAAATTCTGTTTCAAGAACCAACTGCCTCGGTGTTCTGATTGGTGATATTTTCAACTACATTGGGCTTAGGCTAGCTTCAACTTATTATCTACTCACGCTTGTTTCAACTAACTCTCGAGCTCCGCTGGCTGCGGATAGCATCAGTGTCGTCGGCCCCCACTAGCTCCATTTGCTCTCGAGGCAGTTCCCTCTGAATCCATGCTTATGCGTACAGGGCACTCTTTATTAAGCATCTCTGCATGAGCGAATGGTGTCAACTAACTAGAGGAGGGATGACGTTCACAGCATCGAGCCTACCGACCTACCGGCTAGCTACATATAGCCGCAATCGATTTCTCTGGGCACTGCACGCACATATATGTCGCTGCCTCGCTCGTCGTCGCTTTACGGCTCTGCGGATGCAAGTTCAGGTAACTTCTTGCTGGAAACTGGAAGTTCATCTTCAAGACTAATAGCTCAAAACTTAGACTTACTTTTCGAGATTTATATACATATTTGTCGTTTTAAACAGCAGCCTTACAGGGCCGCCAAAGCGAGCCAGAACAGATCAATTTTTTGCGGTCGCTTTCAATTTTTTCCCATGCTTCGGTGACTCCATTGGTGGTATTCAAACCGGAAACCTCTCCTCTCTCACCTTTCTTTGCATAATCTGTTGATTATTTCATTTACGAGTCGCTCGTTACATTGGGTATTTAGTACATAGCACTCACAAATGTCAACGTGTGGTCGTTTCGCGTAACGATCGAATGCATGCCTATAGACACCGAAGTGTGTTTGCAAAGATGGGTGAGCAGAGTGTGAGCAAATAGGTGTATGGGGCGGTCACAAAACGAATCGATGATTCACCCCGAAACAGTTTTGATGTATCGTTTGTTGACCGATAGTGACTGGGATTATTCTCACGCGGCATTTAACCATGGTTCGTTCCCTACTGTCTTTTCTGAAATAAATGTCCCGGAGCATTTTACGATTGTGTAAACAAAGTCGGAAACGAATATAAACGGTTCTGTTCTAAAGTAATTTTGCTCACGTTCAAAGCATGACAGAACTTGTCCTAGAATGAATAACGTAAAGCTGGTTGCATTGTATATTTTGTTTTATTATGATCAGTATGTTCTATTTTTCGAATCTGACCAGTTTTTGTTTTTCGAGCCCGAATTCCATTTCCCATTCCGTGCATCCTTAGGAATCAGTCCCATTCAGCCGCCGCTTGGGATTGCCTCCAACTGCGAAAGTAGGAGGCATGATAAGCTAAAGGGTGGTCGTGTTGTTCAAATAGAATTTCGAGGCTTTTGTGCTACAGATGCTGAAAGACTGAGAACTGAGTTATTAGCTGAAGTAACAAAGCTTCCATGGATGGCTTTGTTTTTCATGTATTCGTCCTACCACACCTATGATGAATGGGCACTTTTCCGCCTTTTATATATTCCTATTTGTTTGACGCATGTGCAAATTCGATAATAGCGGCAATAAAAAGTTTTAATACTCCCCTTTTCCAAAAAAAAAATTACGATAACCAAACATTATCACTCTGGAAAGAAAGGGGGAAAGGGGGGGGGGGGGTTGGGGAGGGTTCCTATTTGTTTGACGCATGTGCAAATTCGATAATAGCGGCAATAAAAAGTTTTAATACTCCCCTTTTCCAAAAAAAAAATTACGATAACCAAACATTATCACTCTGGAAAGGAAAGGGGGAAAGGGGGGGGGGGATTGGGGAAGAGGGACTGGTTCACTCTCTTGCATTAGTTATTGCATATAGCAATTGTGTTTGAGACGGACATACTGCAGAGCTAGAGGGTCCAACGTCGACATCAAAATGGAGTTTACGGCGACGACACGTTGTCGCGTTGTTGGCGTTCTTTGGTTTTGCGAATATTTATGCGATGCGTGCCAATCTTTCAGTGGCTATCGTGCAGATGACTACCGACACTGTTCGCCTCGTCAACAACACCCAAATTATCGTAATTTATAAATTGTTTTCCTCTTTTCGAGTCAACAACAATATGAAACTGTTTGCGTTAATATACTCAAGCGCAACATATATTCTGTGAGAATTGTCTTTATCGAAATGCTTGTATTGCATCCGCAACGGGGTCCAAAATGTAAAGCTGTTTTTTATTGCTTTCACTGGACGAGCTGTTCGCTGTACTGCTTGTTGTTCGTATAAAGGCGAATAAGTGAAAAGAAAAACAGACTCATTGAAATTGTATGTATGCATTAACGATAAAGTTGATGATTCTAATAGTGAGCTTTTTTGAAGACGGTTGTTACGATGAAATCAATTGTAGCCCTCAAATAGTAATAAATATGCTATGACTGAATATGAGTGCTCTATTTGCCATTGTAATTAGCAGCATGTTTGGACAATTTTTGTTCATTTTTTCTTTTGCTAGTTTAATTAATTAATGTTGAGGAGCGTTAATGAGATGATTTATTAAACTAAAAGTTGAGCTCAGAGAACCGCTATTGACGCTTCTCTTCCCTCCAGTTCGTTGTGCTGTTTAACATTGCTTAAGAGAAGTTTAGTGGCTAAGTTTTTTTTTTTTTTGGCTTTGTGTATTTTTGAGCACTAAAATAGATCGAATTTCTGTTCGCCCGTGGATACTTTGTCATTCAAAATTTTGATACATATTAATTCAATGTTTTCGACTATTACACGAAAATTAAAAGGAGCTTTACTCATTTGGTGACAGCATCAAACGAGCTATTGATTTGACTTTGCAGTGAGTGCTACGCACAGTGAGTGCATTCTTCTGCAAAAACTTGCACAATTTTTAGCAAATCATTATGCATTGCTGTTGATCGATGCGTTTTGCGAGCATCAGCGATAGTATTTAGTCGTATCGTCTTGCAAGCTTTGGCGAAAGTAATCATTTTTTTTTTCGTATCAATTTTCAGCTTGGCTTTGTGTATTTTTGAGCACTAAAATAGATCGAATTTCTGTTCGCCCGTGGATACTTTGTCATTCAAAATTTTGATACATATTAATTCAATGTTTTCGACTATTACACGAAAATTAAATGGTGATTTACTCATTTGGTGACAGCATCAAACGAGCTATTGATTTGACTTTGCAGTGAGTGCATTCGTCTGCAAAAACTTGCACAATTTTTAGCAAATCATTATGCATTGCTGTTGATCGATGCGTTTTGCGAGCATCAGCGATAGTATTTAGTCGTATCGTCTTGCAAGCTTTGGCGAAAGTAATCATTTTTTTTTTCGTATCAATTTTCAGCAAAAACCTGAATTCGGAGAATGGGATTCGGTCAGTCAAGGCGCCATTTTGGGAGCATTTTTCTATGGCTATATCTTCACACAAATCCCCGGCGGCTATTTAGCTCATGCATACGGTGGCAAATTCGTTTATCTCGCTGGTGTTTTCGGTACGGCAATTTTCTTTCTTCTTTTTTTTTTGCTTCATTTTGCCCACTCTTTGTTTATATGTGACAATTGCCGTTTCTTCGGTCTTCGTTCTTCGTTGCAATCGAAAATTCCAAATATATATTGGAGATCAGAAAGAGATGATGTAAATAGTCAAAGTTTGTTGCGCTCGATGATTGAAAGTTGTTGGGAATTCGAAAAGCAGTTTATCTGATGTTTATTTTACGTTTGTTTAACGCAAAAGAATGGGATTGTCCTATCGCTGATGTGCAACATAATAAATTGTTTTGCTCATACCATATCTGTAGGAGGCCCGCTTTAATGTCCGAGTTAAAGTACGCATAGTTGCCTTCTTTCATCGTGGAGGCAATTCACGTATACACGTATGCTTTATTTTTTTTTTCGTTTATTAGCCGATTTTGTACGTATGGCATGCGTCCTTCCTTATCTTCCTTTATGCTAATTTATCAATTGATGCCTTAACGATCTCTGTAGTTGACAAAAACGTTTTGGCCACCCTAATCACATTTGAGTAACAAATTACAGTTGTAATGTAACAGTAGCAGTTACGAGTAACGCATTTTAGTGTAACACATTACAGTGTATAACAAGCTGCAACACTTGTTGGTGCCTACAAGAAAAAGCGGAATAAATTTTAGGAACGGCTGCTCTGACGTTGCTTACCCCTCCCATCGCTCACATGGGCAAAGGAATGCTTATTGCCGCACGATTTTTTGAAGGCCTTCTTGAAGTGAGTTCGTCTACGTTTACGTTTCTCTGCTCTGTCGAGTTTCGATTTTGATAGCAAACCTTTTAGAAGTCGGCGGTGCTTTTTTTTAGACGAATTACCACAACCGTAAAAAAGCTACTTAGCTAATGTCCTGGTGCTGGACTTGAAATGCCCAAAAGCTTTGCAAAAGAGTTTTGTTTAGATTAATTGAGACGAATGAATATGTGAGATTTATGTTTGTCAAAATTCGCATTTTTCACACTGAAAAGTATCTTGGATTTTGTTCGTTTTGCTCAAACGGATGAGCAGTCTTATCGAGCGTTTCAGCGTTTCCTTTTTTTTTTCTCGCTTGAAATTATTAGCGCATCTTCGATGAAAGTGCCGGAATGTTTCCATTTTTATCGCCAGCACTCATTCTTCTCTTTAAAATTGATGTATTTTTAAGGGACTAACATATCCAGCAATGCATGTGATGTGGAGTCATTGGGCACCGCTTTTAGAGAAGACAAGACTCGCGTCATTCGCCTTTTCGGGCTCTTATTTTGGCACAGTTTTTGCTATGCCCGTCTCCGCGATGCTTGGATACCATTTGGGCTGGCCGTTCATCTTTTACTTTTTCGGTTCATCCTCATTCTTTTTCTTTAATCTTTCGTTTAGTATTTATATGAATATACACAAAGGTATTTTGCCACCTGCAACGATGCAGCAAAATTGTTTTAAAGAACTGAAGCGCGAAGCTGATATTTCCTCATGATTATAACCGTTGTCAAATGAAACTCCTCATAGAATTATATTCCATAAAAAACTTTGACTTTTTTTGATTTATCAAACGGTTTTCTAAAATGGATGATGGCAAGGAGCGTGAGTCGTATTCAGAGTTGCACGCAATATTACATTTTTACTTCACTTCCTAAAAAGAACGCTTTTAAATTCTCCGGACATACAAACGAAGCGAAAAACTCCTTGCATCAGTTACTGTTTGTTATGGAATATTATAAGTGGGAATATTTCAAGGTATCGACATTTAAGCATCAGTTCAACCATAACTTCGTAACGACAGCTGAACTGATATTGAAAAAGTAGTTGAAACAGAATGCAGTCAAAATTATTATTTTCTGATTAATACGTTGACAGCGTTTGTAGACACGCCTGGGAATACTGTAGATAAGTGCGAGTACGGTGGGCACACTTAAGTATAGTATGGCACGTATGCAACTATTGCAGGGATACAGGCGAAACTAGGTGGCACATGAGCTGCTATTCTGTGCACGCATATGAACGAGTATTACAAGCGCGCATACGAATATTGCACATACAGTAACGGTGTGGGCATACATACGTTATTGTAGGCACTTGTACAATTGTGAATGCAGCATGCGGTATTGTCGGCACACATTTTAGTGCACTAAGGGACACAGATGAGTGTTGTAGGCAAGACGAGTATTGTAGGTGCCGGTAGGAATATATTAAACACATATACGGGTGTGTAGGGACACACATGAGTTTCGTTGCATATTTACGAATGTTGCAGACACAAATGCGAGAACTGTAGGCATTCATGCGAGTGTTTTAGGCTCACATACGAGTGCTGAAAGCATGCGTGCAACTATTGTCGGTTCATGCGTGAGTCTTTCGAAGTTGAAAGTAAAGTCAATGACTTAATGAAAAAAAACGAAATTTAAGTTCTTCTATTTGTTGCGTTCTCGTTGTTTGTCGTTTATACTGGAAACCGTTTGAGCGTCAGGTTGTTTCTCTTTGCATCCCTTGCGCGTTCCATTTTTGTAATCGCTCTCAAAATTCTTTCCGAATTGGCGATAATTTTATGGCTGTTGGTGTATATAACCGGAAGTGTGAGCATTCACATGTTGAAAAATTCATTCTAAATAATTGATTTAAAAAAAATTTTGAAGCTCCTTAATAATCGAAACCAGAATAGCATAAAATGAACTTTCTTTTTCACTTTTTTTCTTCATGAAACTAAGATTCCGCAAGAGCATTTAATTATGAAGCCAAATTTAATTGCACTTTTTCCTTTGCGAATTTGTAATGATCATTATTTTTCCCCTCCATGTAAAAACTGAATTGAATTTGAGTTTTATCCGCATAGCAGTTCAGTTCAGTTCAACTTACTTTCAGTCCTGTTGAATTCATTTCGCTTCAGCTCACGTACCATTTGTTGCTGCAATTATGCACAAGGAATAAATAAGAGCTGATATGCGTAATGGTAATGATTTTTCCTGCTTCTTATTGCGATGTTTCGCTCCTCACACTTTCAGGATTGCTTGCTCTGATTTGGTGTGCCGTTTGGGTGAAAAAAATTAGCGAACTACCTGAACATGACGTCAGTATCACTACTGATGAGTTAACGTTGCTGCAACGAGAAGCAATGAACACCAACACATATGTGAGCATATTCCTCTTATTCAGTTCCTACGCACTTAGTTTTCAAAATCTTTAAATTTTTCGAAATCTTTGAATAAGTTTTCTCTTTCCGAATTGCTTCTTTAAAGAGAATACAAAAGGTTTTTCTCTAAATCACATCAGTAAAACTTGGACTAGTCCGATAGGCTTTTTTTTGAAATAAAATATGGTTTTTTTCCGAAACCGCATTCTAGTACTAATATTCACTACGTATTGCATAATGTGGTTCCTTTAAATGGTTTTTGTACTTGCAAATTTCTATCCGAACAACGTACGTGCTCTTTTCCAAAAGTATTTTTAAATCGGATTTATCATAGATCGGCCATATGATGTAGGAGAAGAATGCGTTAGAAAAAGAAATTAAGGATAATGGCCGCTTAAACTCTTCGTAATGAATTGCTTCTTTTTTTAAATCATTGTTATTTTGAAAACAACGAAGTCATATTGAATTTACACTTAAACATTTCAAATCCGAAAGACAAGAGAGTGAAAAAGATTATGAAGTGAGAATAGCGTTGGCCTCTAGGGAAATTATCGAAAGAGGAATGGGACATGTGCATAAAGGCGGCACGTTTTTTTTTTTTCACTTTCAGGCGAGACTCATTGAAAGTTCCTTTTTTTCCGAACACTTTATCGCTTGCGCTTATATCACTGAACCTCGAAAATCGTATAGGTTCGTCGATCATGAGTTAAAAGCTTTATGAAACGTTAAGCTGATGTTTGGTGTCTTAGCAGCTTAGTTGAAGTTCCTTCGTGACATAAAAATAGATATACTCAGTGTCGGACCTCACTGCCGAAATTAAACGTGAATGTCTTAGTCAGTTTTGACTTATAGTACAGTTCGATTTCCCGAATTTAGACCTCACTATTCTTAACCGCAGGTAAAAAAGTGAAATATTATGGTTGATATTTGTTATACTTCGGCCAGATATGAAATATTTTGCGAAACTTGCAAATTTGGACATTCTAGATCATTCCATGGCGACAGATACTAAACAGTAAACCAGTGTGGGCTATTGTTGTGGCACATTTTTGCGAAAATTGGGGCTTTTATACAATGTTAACGAGCTTACCGCGTATTCTCGAAGATCTAATGGATTACCAACTTGAAAAGGTTATCATCAAAACAGTTTCATCAATTTCTTCATCTTTTATGGATTTTGTTTTTTTCTTCGACTTTTTTTTAATTTGCAAGCAGTCCGTTGTTATCCTCGGAAAAATTTTCTTAATTTAGAAAAAAAGTGTTGAAAAATATGTCCTAATTCGAAATATAGGAACAGCTTCGCAAACTGAGTATCTACAAAGATTACACAATGTAGCTTAGAGTTTATACTCGCGATTTGAAAATTTCCATTCGGATTTCGCGCTCAAATTTAGAAGGCCTTGAGCTATTGCCTTAGAAATTTCGACGATAAATAAAGAGGTCTGTCAAATAATACTCCTACTGTTCCGTCTTTTAATAGATGAACCAGATTTCAATTTGTATTTCCAATTTTTACTCATGGAGTTGACAAATAAAATTGACATCTCTGCATTTTTGCTCACTAAAAGCTGCACTGAGTTAGCAGCATAGAATCTCTGATATGGAGGATATTTTTCGAAGTTGTGGTTCTCGTTTTCTAAAATCATTCGACAGCTAAAATCTCATTATACACGGGGAATCAATAAATATTGAATATATATGTGTTTTTTTTTTTCAAAATTCAGGCAGGTTTCGTCTCTGCATTACCGTATCTCATGATGGGAGTCGTACTGATGTTGGGCGGTAATTTTGCCGACATACTGAGAGATCGTTATGTGTGGTCAACTGAGAAAACCAGAAAATATTTCTGTTGTTTGGGTGAGATTGAATAATCTTGTTTACTCCATTTCTTTCTTGCTTGTTTTTTCTTAAGCCATCGAATTAAAATGCGAGGGATCTAAAAATTTTACTAACTTTATTGATTGATCAAGGAAATCTCTGTTTCATGATAAAGCTCACTTTAGTGTGGGAATGCCGAAGATCATTTCTTTGCAATTATCGGTGAGGCAAACCATGACGTGTAAAGGGTTTCCAAACGGGGTGGGATCGTATTCTGGTAAACGGCGTGTTTATATTGAAAAATGACAGCTGGAAAAAATAAGGGAAATTTTTTAAACTAGACGAGGATGAGGCGATTTTCAAGATTTATTGATGAAGAAAAGGAAAGTTCTCAGTCAGCTCACTAAAGTCTGAAGTTTTCTTCGCATACAGGTGGGGAATGGAGAGTGCTATGGATGGTGATATTGCCGATGGTGAAGAATGAGCAATGGGAATTGTCAAGAAATAACAGAGTGAAAAATTATCAAAAACTTGAACAGTGCGTTTTTACAAATGAATTTTTGTAGTCAGTAGTGCATGTTGTGGAACACTATCCATAAAATAAACAAATATAGCTGATGAATTGTTAGAGGGGGGGGGGGGGGGCGGGGAGG
>JPKZ01001313.1:407767-471801 GCA_000803305.1 Toxocara canis
GGGGGGGGGAGCGAAAGCGAGTAATATGTTGGCTAAGTGCGTAGAGAAGGTATGCCTCTTCCGCTTGCTTTTCTTCTGTGCCCACATGATGGGAGGCGAGTGAAATGTGCTAGTTCTACAAACAAATTTTGCAGGCTTCATTGGACAAGCACTTGCAATCGTTGCGGCCACCACTCATGCATCCACTAATTTCGTAATTCTCTCCATAATAATTTCCATTGGTCTCGGTGGTCTCCCGTGGAGCGCATTTTCGGTTAATCATCTTGATTTGGCTCCTCAAGTAAGCAGCTTATTTTTCACGCTGAACATCTTCATCATTACGCAATAGTTTTAAAAGTTCTCATGAAAATACCTTATAAATTTAGTGATGCTACCTCAGCCTTCTTTACCTTGAGTGCGAAATTTCGACGAAAACCCTTAGCAAAACGACTGCGATGAGGTAGTTTTTGAACATATAGGAAAGGGGAAAGAAGTGAATACAGACTAGTATTTCTGCGAAAGAGAACGGAAGGGCGTGGAGGAACAAGTGCGGCGCTTTTTTTTCTTGGGAGGAGGGGGGGGGGACTTTCAGGAGTTTCGTTCCTTTGAACAACACAACGAAACAACAGCGCTTGGAAATTTGCAGTAAACAGAGCACCGTCTTCAGCAGTGCAGCTGTTCAAATAGTACGTAAAGTTGGCTGCTGTAAAAATGATCAGCGAGCAGTATATATACGTCATTCAGCGTAATTCAGTGCACACACGGGAAACGTCCTTTTGTTTGCGCATGCCTATGGGCCGATGTTACATTCTTGAGTCAGTGCGGTACAGAGCGAATGGTTTATTTACTTGGAGAAGTACGGGATAGGAAAGACGGAGAGAGGAAGAGTGAAAGAAGGAGAAATTAAGAGCGAGCTCTGCAGTGAGCCACTGTTAGCAGAGGAAACCATCCTCGAATGTTTACTCGCAGCAAGGTGCATACGGTTTTGTCACCAAGGGGATATGCCTGGAAATAATCAGCATTAATACACTAAACGAGGCAGTATGGCTTTAAACTGAGCTGCAGCTGCATATTTTCGATATTTTTTACACTAAGGTTGGACGCAGAACCATTTTAGGAGGGGTGGAGGTATTGAAGAGCCCAAACATTCTGGCGGAGGTATTTTGAGGGCATCAGCAACAAGAGAAAAGTTAAAGGCAGAAAATTTCGACGCTTTTGGGGCTGCCTTAAGTTTTCACATAACATGACCCATTGCCGCAAATGAAGTGTCACTATGAAGACAAGGAAACGAGATTGTGAAAGGAGACTTTTCAGTACGCTGGTCATTTAATGGGTCTGTCAAACACGGTGGCCACTTTGCCTGGTATGATTAGCCCGCTGACTGTTGGAGCGATTGTGTCCGAGCATGTAAGTTGAACATATAGAATTTAGTTTCCGGCTCTTCATTGGCAAGATATAACCATTTCAGCTTTTTCCGCTACTTCGCACCTTTCGAAATTGTTTTGGTATTTGCGTGGGAGTTTTTAAAGAACACCAAGTCGTTTTAATATTTTATTTGCTCACATATAATTGTGATGAAGAAAAGTGTTGAGCATATGAGGCAGCACGTCGTTATGACGATGAATGTTAAAATTTAACTACGCGTTTGGGTATATACATACTTCTTTTTCGAGCTGTGCTAGTCGCTTTCGAAGAATTGGAGAATGTTAACGAAGAGGCTTGCTGAGAGTTTCTCAACTGGGAGTGTATTCGGATGGACTAGTGGTTAGCATTAAAGTAACCCTTTAGGCCAAGAGTTAAATAAGCACCGGACGAATTGCAGCTGGCAAGCCAGTGGCGCATTGTGTTCTACTTAACAGCGGTGATTTACACATTGGGTGCGGCCGTGTATTGGCGGTGGGCGAGCGGTCAGCTTCAACCGTGGTCCTCAGGACAAACACCGTTCAGTGAAGCACTTGACTGAATTCCTCTCAAGCCTGCTACCGCGTTATGCGCCATGACGAAGCCGTTCGAAAATCAAGTTAATGTACAAGTGAATTGGGAAGGTCTGCATAGAACTGGATGTGGGAAATGTACCATATTGCCTTGGTTGGAGCTTTACCTCGACATTGCTCTCAAAAATCGTGGGAACTTGCAAAATGGAGGTTTGTCTGAGATAAAATGGTAGGTATAACACTTTTGACAGTAGGTAAGGAGGTAAGAAAATAGCCACATCCTAACAGCCACTAAATAAAGGTTTATTACCTTCCGCAACCAGCATCAGCAAAGGCTGTTCGAGAACACAAGTTTAATGCTCCTTAACGTGACAGGGCTGTGCAAGTTGTGAATGAGTCACAGTGTACCGCGTAGGTGTAAATGTAAGTAATGTGCAAAAGAAGAACGTCAGTTTAGGTTCGTTCGAGGAAAGGTGATTGTCATTTTGGTTGTCAATCTTTTGTTTAAATCAGAGTAAGTGATTCATTTTTTTAAGTGCTTAATGTTTTGGTTTATTCGTATCGTGCCAACACCTTTTGATCTCTTATGTTTTTTAGGCAGAATTTTTTGCCACACAAGAACAAGAATAATGATACTGATCCCTCATAGTACGTAACAGTGGGCATCATCAAATATGTACAGTTGCTGTTTTTCAAAGTTCTTGACGCTTAGATCTCTACTTTTTGGAGTGCGAATTACTCATGTAGTAACAACAAATGAGTTTTGCTGATGAGTTGCTGAAGGAATTTGGAAATACACACTTATTGCTTGCTGCTTTAAGTAGCGAAACAAAACTGACCTAGGAAGAGGTCATTGGAAAGAAACATGACCATCTTAATAAACGTGTGATTTGTAAAAAAATGGCCACGTATATAAATACTAGTGGTGTAGCCGAATGTGAATTTATTGCAAAAGTGGGTTTTCTGAATGCGTGTACACAATTTTAGGTGGTCTGCGGTTGAAATTTAGGTGTTCGGGCGTTCATGCAAACAACTGTATGCCACAAGGATGAAAAATAATTTCGATTTAATCTGGGAGTGTGATTACTGGGGTAGGTCCATATTTAACGTATCCAGATAAGACATGCTTTTTTATAAAAAAGAAAACACGCTTCAGCTGCAAGAAAAGTGATCGTTTAATTTTTGTCGTTTTGCATATCAAGCGGCAGCAGTTCATTTCTTTCCTTTTTACGTAAGAAAGCTATTTGATATTATGTGTGTGTTTCTATGTATTTTATATATTCTGATGTGTACCATTGCTTTGTTTTTCCTTGCATACGTTTGTAAGCCGAAGAAATTAGCATAATTGTGAATGGAATTGGCGTTTTCGCGTTATTCGAAAATCGTTTTCTTTTGCGCACTATTATCAGTTACATGATGTTTTTTTTAATAGATGATAACATAAAAGTGTTCAGTAATAATTAATGAGTGGATTAAACAAACGGATTTGCAACAATTTCTAGCGGTTTGCATTGTGTGGCATCGTGTGCGAATCTCATTTATGCTACATATGTGATTCGTAATTTGTTCTAGCTATCTCGGGTTAGTGTTGTTCTGTCTGAGTTATTATTTTTTATCTTTTTGCAATCGTGCGACGTTCTGCGTGATGAAAGATTGAAAAGGATTCGAGTAGAAAAGTTTTTAAAATATTTGAAAGAGATTCTTTCATAAACACGTTGAAATTTTTTCTTTAGAAGGAAAAATATTTTCACTTGTGGAAATTATTGAAAATAAAAGAGCGTTCTTGAACGTTTTAGGCAGATACTGTATGCTCCTCTTTGCTTCAGATACCCGACGTGTTACTTATTTCATTTCTTTTCGTGTCGGTTATGTGGCGGCATCTTTGGCATGATTTCTGTCTTTGTTTGATATATTAAAAGCGTCAGTGTGACATCGAAGCGAGTGCATTTCGTTTTTTTTCTTTCCCACAGTTATGCAAAGTAGTCGCTCGATGGTCGCTTTTTAAAGCCAAATTGAAAATGTTCTTGGCAAGAGGAGGAACGTACACACTAAATAGGCGTAGTGGAAAACTGCCCTTAACAAATTATCTATGTAGGAATGAATATCTTTTATAGGAGACGAATACATCGTGCATGCTTATAGTTCACGATACACATTAGTTAGCAAGCATTAGCAAGTACCGCTGCTGACGAACGTCGCATTTGGGATGACGAGAACAGTTCATTCGATTTTTCATCACCTTATGACATCGTTAGTAAAACGCACAAGACATTCACGAAAAATTTGATGGCATTACATGGGTGGGACCGATTGTCATAATCTGGTAGTGTCATTTTAATATTAGCGGATGTGGCGAAACCGAAAGCGGTTTGTTTCATTTGTTTCGACCTCCAATGAGAGCGGTTGTGCGTTCGCCATACGTAAAACACGGAACATGTCGGAACAAAAGATCGGAACTTTTGGTCAACGAGTGCATTTAAACACGACCTTCCTCTCCGACAAAGACTTTCATCATGCATTTCGTGTTCGTCGACAGGCTTAATACGGTTAGGGGTGACTTTTTCACGAATTAGCAGGCAGTGATGCGGAAATTCTTACCACTGGTAGATGAAGTCCAATAGTTGGCTTGCTGATGGAGAAGGCAGTTCAAATCCAGTCGTGAACTGCTCAATGTGCAAGACTTGACCTACAATTGTGAAACACACCTGTTTCGTATATAGTTGGTCTGAGAGTAAGCTTAATGATTGCAACAATATAAATTATAAGGTGTATGAGAAAGTGAAACGAGAAGAGCGACTTTATTTGTGACACACTGACTTGAAGAGGATGGACGATGTGCGCATTTGACGAGGCCTCGCTATGAGCAACTAACACATACATAACACATCAGCTGTCACAATATACGTACGGTCGCTTGTGCTGCCGGGCTACCAAATGAAAGGAGAACTACAAAATGATTGAAAACTGACTAAAACTATCATTTCTCATTGGGTTAACCGTCGTCGATGGGCTGAGTGAGAGTGTTTGCCCATCGCCGCCTAACTTATCCATGTGCCAGTGTGATTGATCCTTTAGGTTCCGAACAGTTCAGAAAAACGAAGGGGGACTTGCTGAAGAACAGTGCAGCTAAGCGGCTGCAGCAGCTGCTTGCTTAGTTTCAAGATTAGAGATTCGCGAAAGGGAGGGGTTGTTAAAGGAATGAACGAGCATTCTGTAATCCGACAGCAAAAGCGCCCTTAGATGATCGAATCGGGCATCTGACGTGGGAGCAAGCAGGCCAGATGCTTGCGTAGTGGCGGCATGAACTGCGTTGCGTCGCTCCCAAGCGTGGTAATAATGGTGATGTGCTTGGGTTGTTCACGCCTGCGCCAACTCTTCTTGTGCGCCCGTCGTGATCAGGTGTGCGAAAGCTTTGTAGTCGACCATTCCACCATCTATTGGCGGCTTGCCCTGCAAGTAATCGATTCGTAACTAATGTGGCTGCTTCGAAAGTTCTCATTAATTTCTCTTCAGTATATTCTGAGCTGCAACGAAAATGCAAAGCAGTGGTCTATTTTATTTGCTTGCGGCCGCAAAGGAGTGAGTTACTTTATTGTTCCACGTATCCTTCGTTTATCAAGACACGAAACTGTAACAACTGTGGTCGAAGTTGTTACAGCATATATATGGACATCCATTTGCCTTGATCGCTCTTTCTTGCCCGCCTTGTTCAAATACCCATGAAATAGATACTTTGCTTCACCGGTGGGTCGTATATCGAGTTCATCCATACAACAGCTGCGAAGGCCGTTCTTAACTTTGAGCAATCCTTATGACGTAACCTTATTTGGTGTAGTAGGTACACCATAATTGCGGGTTTAAAAAAACTTTAAAGAAGACATCCCGTCTAGGAGGGCACTATGATGAATTAATTTTTTTTGGTAGTTTATAATAGGCGAAGTTAAGAAGACAACAAGGAAAGGATTGTAGGACTGTTGAGGCCACAAATCAGTTCAATATTGAGGCTTCCTGGGATTGGTGGAATATTCCATCTCCAGTACGACAACCAAAAGCAAATCAACAAACAGAAAAAAGCGCAGCAAAATAACACCTTACCTTGTACATAGCTTTAATTTCCTCGTCATCCAATGGCTCTCCTCGCTTGTTTTGTAGGATTTTGATGAGCTCGTCTTCAGAAATCTTTCCGCATTCTTTTTTGTCAAACATTTGGAATGCTCCGATTATTGTCGCCTCTGGATCCGTACCTAAACTCAACTTAACTGTGAACTATGGGAAATTATTCCAAGGTACGACTGATTATTATGGTTAACGAAGCAGTTATTGCACGGCTAGCCGTTCAGTGCGACTGCACAAAATCATAAGGAATTTTTGAAAGCAACAAAAAAGCGGAAGATAGCAATTAAGATGCAGCAAGAGAGACCAGAAATTTTCGGAGTGCTAAATATCGTAGTAGAAATGGTGATTTTTATTGCATTTGACCCAGCAGAAGATGTGAATGAGCCGCGAAAGAATAACAGCGAGGCGAAGGGGGAAGGGGGAACGAATATTTCATAGTTATTGATTAACCTGTGAGTCGTTCACCGAAGAGAGTGAGGAAGACAGTAAAATTGATAGGTCCTGGTGCTTCCTTGATCATGGCGTCGATTTGGGCATCAGATGCGATCTGTCCCATCGAAGCGTACAGGTCCTTCAAGTCGTTTTTGTCAATGATGCCATCCTTGTTCTGGTCCATTATACCGAACGCCTCTTTGAACTCCTGGATGGTCTTCTGGTCAAACTGAGCGGCCTCAGATCCGGACCTCTTCTTGCTGCTTGTCTTCTTCTTGGCGGCCTTCGACTGAAGACAAACAATTCATTGAATCATTGCATATGATTAGCTCTTGAGCACCAAAGCAGCAGGATTCCTTCAGAAGTTTTAAATGAAAAGTATGGAGAATACCGATAAATGGCTATGTTAATTCCAGTGGAGAAACAACTTCTCACGTGAGCCTAAGTACTAGCTGATTCTTACTTTCATGGCAGTTTTACTACTAAAAATGTTCATCAAGGTAATGCCGTAATTGTGAGGAATCTCCGCAGCAGAAATGACTAGGCTTATGGGGTTTATTCAAATTAGTCAAAGCGTACCATAACTGTAAATGTAGGAGATCAAATGAAGACTGGAAAGTGGAGTCGAGATGGCAGAAGAGACTTACCATGGTGGCTGTAGCGCAACGACTGGAACAGAAGCGATTGAGCGAACTGCTGCTGAGGCTGGCTTGGGCTCTGCCTTTACACTCTTTAGACGGCCAACAGAAGGCATTTTTAGCGACAAGCTCATCCACTTTACAACATCCCCGCTCCGCCCACACCGGTTGTTGCCTCATAGACGCACGTCTAACGATCAAGCTGGCTTGAGCTATGCTAGCTAGAACTAGCTCTTTAGCCCACCTGCTCACATCATTTCACTTCACGCTTCCCACTCGTTTCTCCATATTTAGTTTGGTCTTCGAAGTGATTGCACAAATTTTGCAAGATGCTCACAGAAACATCACGCAGGGTGGTCCAACGATGCTTGCTCGCATTGCAGTTTAATGCAGTTGTTTGAAATGTTCAAAGATGGCGACGTGCTCTGCGAGTCATAACCTTGGTATTCATTCTAGTTAGTGCCTGTTGCATCGTTCTGCAGGAACTCGCGTAGTAGCATTCCTGAGTGTTGCTCATACAAACGAGCGGCACTCTACGTGCACACGCGATTCTTTCAGAGTGCTACGCTGCGGCCTTGTACGATGGTTGGCATTTGCAGTGATCTACAAGGGCGTCGGCCTGCAGCACGTCATCCTCAGGAGACGCTAACCTTACTTACCTTCTATTTTTTTCTTCTGAACGAAATAGAAATTATTATGTAGGCCTTAGGGACTTGTTGATAGTTTACTCCGAATTCTCAAATGACATTATCCATAGCATTAATTGAGGCAACCTGGAATGCGTAAATGCTTTGGGTTCATTAAACGGATAGAGTTTTATATAGTTCATTGTAGAGTACTACTTGAACACCATAGAACTTCATATATAAAAGTTCTTTAAGGCATAAAACGACTTTTGGTTAACGATGAGTTCAGCATTCCATTGTTTGTATTTTAGTGCTAGTAATGCTGCTAGTTATTCGAGGTTTCGAAAAATACCATGCTGCACTTCAGCAACTCGAACAGGTCATAAGGGGAACCACAGAAAGTGTACAGTAATTAAGCGGTAAGCTGACTACCGTAGTCTGTTCAGTGGAATGTGAGTAATGGCTACAACTTCGGAGTCTAAGGCTTTCAATCGCCCTCCAGCGCTCAGCATTCCATCGAATGTCCACAGAAGATTGCGTTCAAAGATTAAAGATCTTATGAATAAGTAGTTTCTTAACAGGTAATGCCATGCGGACAAGTATGAAGTTGCAAACGAAAATAGTGCCATTTTTCGAAAAAAAAAAGTCGAAACTTGGAAAAAAAATGTCATAAGGGATTGTTCCGAAGATCCTTTCACGACCTATTTGTTAAAAGGTTGAGCGAATAATTGACAGCAACAAACAGCTATTGGTTCAATTGCTTCCTCCGTTGTAGGCCGTGTTTCACGTGACAGATAGCAAGCAGAATTGTTAAAATCACAAGGCCATACGATGTACATACGGCGCAAGTCTTACAAGCAACGCACGCGCCAGTGGAAGTTTGCATAAGACGCACCTTGCGCTTAAACATGCGCAGCACGTCTTATGCTTTCGATTTTGCTATGGCCTCAGATTTTTTAATATTGCAGTTCAAGTTTTCTATAGGTCCTAACTGGTAACTTCTTTGCAAGAAATGAGCGTCCAAAGTCGCAAGAAAACTTAAGACCCCTCCTTTTCGACTGCGAAATTGTCTGTCGATGCTAACAGTTCTTCCAATTCAGTAGGGCTGGAAATCGTCCATCACCAAGGCTTTGTCTTATTAGTTGGTCAATTTTCGCTCCTTTCTCAGCTCCAGAAAAGGAGATGTTAAATAGTGCAAGCCAAAGAAAACCTTTACGTTGGAAGATGACTGGCTGAAAACAATATTGAGCATTGATAAGTGTGGTCAGCTTCAAGAAAGCTCATGTATAGTTGCCGTGAAGGCATCGCCGAACAGGATAAGAGAAACTATTTGTTTGTCATTGTACGTACGACCGCATCGGTGCGTGCACTGGGAAGCCTTGTTGCCCGCCGCATATCCTCCTTAAATTTGCGTCGTTTCCTCTCGGTAAGTTTTCGATTTTCTTGATACTCATCATCCTAAAAATAGCCGAACTTAGTTCAGTTCTATTCCGTTCAAAATATTAAATGTCACATTTGTATTGTACAAGGAGGCCGCTTATTACGAAAAGTTCGCAACAAATTACACCGAAATAACGTTGATAATGTTAGCAACTCTTAATGGAAGCAAGCTCACATGGGCAATACCGACATCAGATTAAAAATAGTGCATATGGGTGATTATAGCTGTTAGTGGGCGTCTAGCAGAGAAGAACGCAGCTGGACTTAGTGCTTGTTGAAATTGTTGCTTACGATGCTTTCAGTGCAAGCGCACAATAGATTGCTATCATCGAATTTTGCTAACGTTTCATTACCGCTGTAACAATGAACATTTTCCTTTGTTCCATCTCTCTATGGCGCATGCTGGAAGAATTTCTATCGATTGATTTCATTAAAGATTCCGATCATTATGATCAAATAACAACGAACGAGATGCGAGGCCATAGCAAATCGACAGTGTAAGGCATGCGTCGTACATGTCGTAGACGAATGAATAAGTAAGTGCTACACGTATTTTAATTTTTTTTTGTGTCTCAGCGCCTCATGCACATGGTATACGACGTATCTTCCCGATCTATTGCAGCCGCTGATCATCAGCTTTATACAACTGGTGCCATAAAACTACGGATAAGAAAATGCAATTATATAGAAGCGGTGGAGCAACTGTTGAATTTTATAGTCTATTACATTCTATCGAATCGATTCTTCTTGCAGAATCTCTTACGACCATCTCGAAAAGGTTCACAAAATATACGAAAAGGTAAGGACAAGCCATAAAATTCAGATTTTGCTTCTGTACCCTTAGCCGACATTAATGGCCGATGTATTTCCCAGCATCTAAAACCACTGTTATTTCCTTGAACGCTTAACATCGATCGTTCTTCTAAGCACTTATTAGTTGGAGTTTGCTCAACGCAGATGTGTTATTTATGTGTCACAAATATTGTAAGTGAGGTTCTAAACAGCTCGAAAAGTAATGCAAAATCGTCACACTGACAGGGATTCGAAGCTTCAATAAGAGTGCAATTCGTTGACGATCCTCCATTGGGATCGAATATATGGCTTGATATTTGAGTCTCGTCTTCGGATCGAAGCTTTGTTCCATCATAAGAATAATTGCCGACCATTGTCGTAACCATTCCAATGAATTGGCACTTACTTCCGTATACGTGTTGGTCATCATCGCAATGAGCATGTTAATCAACAGCATTGTCACCAGCAGCATGTAAATCAAAAATGTTATCTGAAAATATTAAACTCCATTCTCTTGTCGCCAAAATTGTTCTATAGTGTTCTAGTACGATTTCAGTGGTTCTTTAACTGTCCTATATTTCACATCAGTTAATGTCCCTTTTTTGAGCATATTATGCGGTGAAGAAAATGCAAGAAACGCTTTCTTAACAAAATAATACTTTTTTTGTAAGGACTCCAACTATTCCTAGTAAAAGATCACTTCACACAACCATAACTTGTCTATGGCTAAAACCCTACCTTCTGATTTGAAAATTTTTGACAACTTCACTTGATATGGCAAACGATGCTTGAAATGCTACAGATTTAACACAGTAGGCAGATACTGAGAAGAGACAAATGGTAAACCTTATGCTGACAAAGATTTGCAGTGTTTCGAAGGAAAATTCTGTTTAAAGGTTTCTTTGACGTTTCGAAAAGCTCTGGCTTAACTGCTCACACTGTTTTTGAACGATCATATATATCTGGGATATCCATCTCAGAGAAAATGTTTTCTTTTTTCATTGAAACGACCATATCTTGCTTATCCAGCGCTACAAGAACAAACAAAAAAACTAAGAAATAATTCAGAATTATTCAGGGACAGTGCGGAACGAAAGAAAATTCCTCTTTGAAAATGTATCAGATTTCTCATAGCAAAACCTCACAAATTTCAATCGTAAAGTCATTGCTTTCGCCAGAAATTCAAGATAAGAAGACTATACCCATAACGAGATTTTGAACGGAAATAAGCGTATTCGATTGAGAACATTTGAACTTTCGAGATATACTTTTACTTCCTCCTCATGAAACTTCGTAATCAAGACTCGTTAGTTTCAAAGAAAACGGTTTGTTGTCTGATAAATACGCTAAATACGGCTCTTTTCTTCAAGTAGTAGTGAGATTTTCTGCCAACAAACGGATTTATTGAACGATCGACTTTTTTTTTTGAAGCCTTCATCTCTCTAACGGTCAGAAAACTATAAATCTAAAAAACCACCATAAAATACAAGTGGCATTCATATTTAAACATCGCTTACCTTGCCAACCACGGCCAAGTCGCAATCGTCCAGCTGGTCGAATAGAACAGTGAATTCGGTGAGGGACATGATGAACATACGTATAAACGATTCAGCTACATTCGACATTATCGTTTCCTCTTCGCGTATATTAAAATTCGGATCATTGCGACGATAACCCAAAAATATGACATAAAACGCTGCAACAATAATAAGATATGCTTTGAAGATGTAAGCAGTGGGCACTACACATGTAAATTAGCAGCAAACTAATTGATATGGAGCAAGCAGGAGCGCCCGTGACATCCCAGTTGGTAGGGCATCAGCCCGAGGCTGCAAGCTGCACATGAAGCGTAACTAAGCGGCCTCGACTTTACATTAGGTTCCGGAGCAGCACGAACTGTGTCACAGCACGAAATATGCAGAGATCCTGCTCAAAGACAAAATCTATCACAGAACCCTGCAGGTAGCAATTCTTCAAGATCCTCTGAGCCAGATTTCTTGATGCCCTCCTGCTCCCCCAACGCGGTTTCCTTCATGGACTTCTGGTCTCACCATCACGCCTATTTCCCGTACTCTGGTCGCGTCGCTCATTGGCAGAAAGCGCCTCGACTTTTGTGCTTTGTTAACTTGCAAAAGCTTGCAACCATTTTTCAGGTGATTCTCCGACTTTTTCAGTGCAGCTCAAAATTGTCACCTCACCCTCCCCCCTCTCCACCTCTTCCTTCCAGCCTAATGGTACCCCTAATGAGTTCACCCTGTGAATCTCTTATTTTTTTCACTGCCTATCCCACCCTGCTAAACTGTTACGAGATTGGGTTTCCACCCCTTCTTCGCCCATTACAAATCGTTTCGCATAGTAAGCCGATTCCAGCACACTTTGGCTGAGCGAATGTTTGTAGTAGGGCCTTAAGGTTTCAAAATGAGCTATGTTCATCGTAAAAGTCGGTCGCCTTTCATGCTTACATTCATGCCTCAGGATACCTCGTCAATAGAGTTGAGCAGTATAATGTACCTTGAGAGAATCCGATAGCAATTATGCAGTAAATAATGAAAAAGCGCAGAAGATCCTTCATGATAATTTTATACAGCATTAAAACAAATGGTCCAACCATTTTGAAACCCCTAAAAAAGATTACAATGAATTCATACGAAACGCAAAGCATCTGAGTTGATTATGTTGAATAAAGATTATCAACGAAGACAGAACGGAAAAGCTTCGCGATCAGATTGTGTGCGTATTGTGGAAACGAAGGGTTCACTTTAAAAAAAAAACGTTTCTTATGATGAAGATTATATTTAAAGAATTAGTTGGTATAAATAGGTTTTCGTTTCGAGAGTTAAAATACAGTTTGCTAGATAATTTGAGCGAAAACTAAATATTCTAGTAGCGGTATATAATAAAATTGAGGGAATGACAATTGTAGGAGAGAAAATTGCCAACAATGAAGAAAAATTTATCAACGACTAATCTGTCTTTTATGAAAGACCATTATTTATGCGGTTAATTATAGTGTTTCATTGGAAAGAAATACTAAAAGAAAGAAAATTTTTAGAAATTCTAAAAATCGAAGAGTGTATAAAGTGGTAAAATAAGAATAATGAAGCAACGAGAATAAAATACCTGCAAAAGAATAGGAATTTTACTGAAGTCAAGAGAACGATTAGCACCCAAAGTGTATCTTCGATTGCGTCGAGGCAAAGAAGGCGTGTTAAGAAGGTGGTCAACAACAGAACGCAAGAAACAAGAAAAATCGCCTTTGCTGGGAATCCCGACTGAAAAAGTGTAATATTAATATAAATACGATAAGTGGATCGACAAAGACGGCGAAAAAGTAAGATTAACTGATCTGTATTGTACGTGGATAACTGAACTAAAAGGAGACGATTCGGGTCAACATCGATTAGGTGCGGCGGAGTATGGATACAACACTTTTTATGCGATTCGTATTACGCTGCAAGTGCTAGTGAACCTTATGGAAACAAATCAGTCGTATCACTTCCGCCATGCGAAGCCCCCACTACGGTCACTCGCTCCATGAACAGTTCCTTTATCAGGCGTGAGAAAAAACGAAATGCATGAGCACTGTGGTCGTTGAAGCGCCTTGCGGCGATTCGAAAGCGCCAGCAACGGAAGTGTCCAAAAGTGTTTGGCTGAAGCGTCAAAAAGTGCCTTTGGCAGACTTTTCCATTAACAGAAGTGATGAAGTACACCATCGCTAACACGATATATAGCAGAATAGAGATCTTCGACAAAAGTCACTCCTCATTTATACTTTCAAAGACTTAATTTTAGCATAATTAAGTCGGAAGGCTACTTACCAAACTTAAGAAATACATCGTCCTGCCAACATTCCGAATGTGAGCGACCATTTGAAGAAGATAAAGTGAAGCACCCGTAACAGCGACTAGATACAGCAACATATAAAACTGAAAGTATGTAATCATCAAACACCTCAATACGGTCTTTTTTTTTCTAAATGTGAGAGGCCAGTACGAGATCGCCTTTTCGAATTTAGTCCTCATTTTGACACACTATGTCATAAGAAATCTCCGCCACCAAATTTAGGCCACACTTTGAAGACGTCATAAGTCCTAGTAAACCTCTTCCCCCTCCCTCCACTCCTCCGGAGTCAATCCACTTCATCAAGTTCAGCTCTTCTGTCTATTAAGTTAAAAGAATACAGCCTCCATCATGGGATCGAAGGTTACAAGGCAACACGATAATTTCTTTGGAGACATGCTTAGAGTGAGCACATATGATCCAAGATAATTTCTCAATATCTTCCTAATTATGCGCTAAAAAAATTAGGTTAAAAAAAAGCGATTCATTCTCACATATAAAACGCAATGTTCTACTTAGCGTTTGATGTTCGCTAACTGAGAATTCTCAACTGTACCACGATTGTATTCTGGAGTAAAACTTGAGAAAACATGAAAGTTTATTCTTCCTTAAATATGCACGTCTAAACACCGCATTCGACGCGCATACAGGTTGTGGGTTGTAGCGCTAGTTGGGCGTTTCCGCACAGTACGGGTTGTGCACAATAAGGGTTGTTGCTTTTGTACAAATGCGATTAAAAATCGCACTTACATGAGTTCTTGTACTGAGAACGCTTAGATCAACTTTGTGAAGTCTAGCCAAACAGTACAAATCGGAGCTGTTCATACGTTGTTCAAAGGGTGTTGGCCTGAGCAGAAAACACCAAAACACAGTGACAAAATACACAAAAAATGTTGCAAGTTGACCGAACAATCTGAAAATATAACCGGGCCAAACATATAAAACTTTCCTAAGTGTTTAGATCAGACAGAAACAAACTTCCATAACAGTTTTGTGTATGACTTCAGAAATGACTATGATAAACGCAAACGCAGACTAGGCGATCAAATACTGTAAAACCGTCATATAAACCCTTGAAATAACAGCATTCACGAACTATTTGATGAAGAATACAACCGAAGAACAGGTAGACAACAGTGCGCCCATAATTTTTGGCATTAAACTTTTGGTGTGACGCATTTCCGAATATCTGAACTTCTGCTCATTGCGTAAATATAAAGGGGGTTTAGACAGAAACGTAGTCTTTTGTGCAGGTGGCAGCTTGAACTTGGAAGCCTAAAAGGAAGAAGTTGTTATAATGAAGTCTGTGCGCTAACGAGAACGAGGAAGATATTAGATGGGTAGGGCGCATATAACAGCGGAATAGTATAACGGTTTGAACTCCATTATTTCCAGCTTTGGACTTCATTGCCCCTTCCTTCCCCCGCCCCCTCCACCCCAAAAAAGTCGTGACCACAACAATACCCTATCTTCCCCTCTGCCTTTTCCACTTTAAAGAGGAAGCGGGAAAGGGGAAATGGAAAACTCCTCCTTTACCTGATGCTGGCAAACTATGAGCACCAATGAACTTAGCCGAAAGTACAAAATAGCAGTCGGGTGAGAAAGACAGACATTGAGGCAGACAGACATTGATGCATTTTGCTAGCATTCAACACATTGTATTGTATGCAAACGACTGCAGTTTGGCAGAATGTTCAGTAATTGGTGCTATTCACGGCATATAACTTTTTACTTGCTATGATTTGCATCCAACCTGTAACATCTGCTTTCTCTGTTCTCCGAAATTCAGGTTGTTTGAAGCCACTGAATACAGGCACCGCACTTTTTCTGGAATCATGGTTAGCATTCAAGTAACATTTCGGTTGCTGCCATTTGTTCAAGTGATCAGCACATCTCGGCAATCGAGTGCATGGAATATTTTTAAACCAATAAAAACAACGACAAAAATTTTTTAGAAGATTTGAAACAGTTTCTCAAGCGCTCATTTAGTACTTTCAACAAAAGGCCTCATGTAAATTTACAAGGCGTCAGGAATGCTTCAGATATCACTGAAGTGCGGTGTGCATCCAAACAGACTGCACTGCAAGCACTAGCAAGCAAGTGCTGAACGAAAAAAGCCAAATTCCAACGAAAATATGTTTAAAGTTGTGTGTAAAACCTCCGATTTTAATTATGTCGAGTTTTGTTCCGTAGTTTAAAGACCTTACGATCGGTTTTTAACAATTGCCAACATTGTAGCATTTTTGCTTCTTCATCCTAAATTCTTCTACGTAACTTAGCGCATCTTCCACAACGACAAAAAATCGCTTAAGAGGACAAGCTACTTATTGATTGACATTTGCAAAAAGCCGAAAGCATTTTTGGACGTTAAGGAAAAGAACGCACACTTTGCGGCCATATGTGATCCACTTTTTGTGCACAAGCTGTTCAAGAAGATTGGGCAACAAGTTCAGATGCTCTGCCGAATTGCCATAGACGACGATCGCGAGTGCCGAATTTGGATTGAGCCGGCCAGTCGATGGTTCAATCGAATCGAGATGCTCTAGTGGATAAGCGGCTGACATCACGCCACCGTATGTCCAGTAAACCTGTCGCTCTTCTTTCGCTATTTTCTCGAACATCTGCTCGTGTTTTCCGATCATTATTTAAATGACATGAAACGAAGGAAGCGAAACACGCAACTAATGAGTCTCGAAAAGGAGGAAACCATGAATAGGTAGGGACATTTATGTAAAAAACGACTGTTCCAGAAGCTGCAGTGTATCACTGAAGATGATTGGGAAAAAGTTTCAATTACAACTTTGACCCTTATTCGTAAAATCCTCACAAAATCCCATCTTCTCTTTCGCCGAAATCTCTGTTCTTAATCCGGACCGGTAACCTGCCATAATTATTTGATCTTGGATTTCAATAGGGTTGAATGACGTCTCCGCTAGTCGGTTCAAGACTGATTTATCGAGTTTATTAAAATTCGTTTCATACCTCTATCCTCGGATATTGTTGAAGCGTGAACGCGGATGGTCAGAATCAATTTTGCACTTTTAACAAGAATTAACGTCTATGGTGCAAAAGAATTAAATAGATGAAAAGTTCGGAGCATCTTCTCCATCGAGCAATTTCAAAATCTGGGAGTGGGGGTGGGGAAGTGGGTTTATTGGTGTTCTTAACAATGCAATTAGATCTTTTTATCATACAGCAACAGCACATGTGTTATCGCATGTAGCCACCGGAAATTCGGTAAAGGGAAAGAACGATTCGAAGTGAAGGTTCGGGAGATGGAGGGGGGATTGAAAATGCTGGTTGATGGCTCCTGGTATCGAAAACAATGAAGTGAGAGCACTCAATGAAAAATCGGCCAATTTCTTACTCTATTTCAGGGAATGTTGGCAACAACCTTTTAAATTTGAACACTACGATGACAAAACGGACCACTTTCTTGGCCAAATATGCTGCCAGAGTAAGCGGAGTTAACTTTCGGCGATTTTGTACATGCAGGCTCGCTCCCAAACTGAGCGCCAATTTGAACATTTCCTGCAAAAATATAATCGAAGGCAATACTCATTGAATTTGGCCCCTTCTTCCTCATATACCTTCTTATTTCGACGATTAGGACAGAGGGCACGACAGGCCATCGTGAACCCTTATCCGTTACTGCCGTCAGGAAAGGAAAGAACGCAAAGGTGACGGGCTAATTTCCTCAGATAACAAAAGCCTGAAAAAAGCTGAAGAAATGCGGGAAAGCAGATTATTTTTTGCCAATTTGCATATGTATTAGCACAATACATGGGCGGACAGCCAAAAATCAATTCGGGGATTATTTACAGCATACAGAGTGAAATAAATAACAATGACTCTCAATCCATTGAACATAAACTTATGCGCATTTGAAAAACCCATGAGCATACCGTTTGCAATTTTTGATAAATCCTGGGCTTTAGTCGCTCGCTTGTGCACCGAAAACTACGGAACATTAATTTTTATAAAGGAGGGTTTCAGCCAAAAATTTATGCCAAAAGCTCCAAATTCAAGATTTTCGGTCTAGCAAAAACATAAGCAGATTCAAGAAACACAACAAAAACTTCGCGTTTTTAGAAAATTCTTACGAAATGTTTTAAATGAACTTTTTGCGAATTTCCATTGCCAATCTACCCAACTTTAGAGGTTAGCCCAAGATTCTGAATGTCTTCTCGAAAATTCTAAAACATCGAATTTTCCTGGTAACGCCCCACTAAGAGAAACGGAAAAAAACGGCTCACGATCAATTCGGGGTTTTCGGTGCACAAGCAAGTCGCTCGCTTGTGCACCGAAAACTACGGAACATTAATTTTTATAAAGGAGGGTTCCAGCCAAAAATTTATGCCAAAAGCTCCAAATTCAAGATTTTCGGTCTAGCAAAAACATAAGCAGATTCAAGAAACACAACAAAAACTTCGCGTTTTTAGAAAATTCTTACGAAATGTTTTAAATGAACTTTTTGCGAATTTCCATTGCCAATCTACCCAACTTTAGAGGTTAGCCCAAGATTCTGAATGTCTTCTCGAAAATTCTAAAACATCGAATTTTCCTGGTAACGCCCCACTAAGAGAAACGGAAAAAAACGGCTCACGTATGATCTGAAGAATGTATGATTTCTTGAAGCACACTTGAAAGAGGCCAAAATCCATCAAAAAAAGCCTATTGTGGGCACCAGTCGTTTCCTTTAAACTCCAGGAACAGCGTTAGTCGGCACTTTTTGTATGCCTCACTTGTTTCCAGCATCGGCGTATTTCCCTCTACCTCATTTTGCTTTATTACCCTCTAACCCCTCTCTAGCTCTCCTCTACCCTCCCCCCCCCCCCCCCCCCCCCCCCCCCCTCTCCCCCCCCCTCCCGCTCCCCTCTCTACCCGCTTTTATTTAACGCTAACTAAACGCGCCAATTTGTTCATCAAGCGCATACAGTTATAACGATGGTCCATAATACAATTACTGCTCACGAAAATACTGTAATATGGCACTGCTGAATGCGAACTTTTTTTTTCAATTGTGAAACGCAAAAAGCATTACCCATTTTTCGTGAATGGTTGCAATATGAAGCACAGTGTTGCCGTTCGAATCTTGCCAATTCGGATCGGCTCCATGCGCAATGAGCATTCGAAAGCATTCGCCTTGTGACAGGCAAGTAGCGAACGAAAGCGGATACTCGCCAAAGTACAAATTCCTCAACAGTTTTAAATTAGTTACATTTCAAATTTTCAGCATATACTACCCTGGCCTTCTGCACTACCTTGTTCGATACCGTTCATTTGGGAGACGCAGCTGCAGCCCCTAAGCACGGACCAATCGGAAAGTTTCGCTTTTCGGCAGACGTTCAATTTCTGGCACTTCTGGATGCTCCTACCCTTGCTTCACTTTTTTGATCAAACCGGAACTGAAATGGAATGCGGTTTTTGAGAAGATGTATAGCTGGGTGGGTAGGTGACACGAGGCTGAAACGAGTCTCGAAATAGGGAAGCCGCACGAAATTTGGAAACGAACAGAAACGGCGACACGGTGCCGTAGAATATTCGTACTTTTCCTATTGTACTGTACCGTTTATTCATTGGTCAAGAGGAAGACCACCCAAAATAACTTCTGGTCGGCAAGCGAATCGTTGCATGCAAAATCACACAACTCTGCAGACATATCGAACAGCGGTCTGAAGTGAAGAAGGAATTTCCGGCAAATACCCTGTTACTTTGAGTAACGCCCCTGGGGTTATGAAGCGTACGGCTTTCTAGAGAGGAAAAAGTGTGCCTTCATAGGGAAAGTTGCTTCACAGTGTTTTCCCGCTTCTGTTGGATGGTGATTTTTGTATGCAAGTCCATAGCACTTTGGAAGGAAGCGCTGTGAGATTCAAACATTGCTACTTGAAGGATGGCATATTAGGGAAGGGGAACAACTGGGAGAGACATCGTCGAAGCGGATGGCCGTATTCAAGATGATGCATATATAGCTTCTGAAACGCAAGAAAAATAGCTGTTATGCCTTTCATGAAGATCAAAGAAGTAGTGGAATTTAAAACAATACAGCTGTAGCAAACGATTGGGAAGGAGTGTGCGGAGTTGACACCCGTTCCTTGTGGAACCCGCGAGACAATGAAATGAGCCGCCGCCTCCTTCGAGAGGAGAGCAAAGATTTTTTGGGCGTGCAGGGAGCCTGCAGTAGGGTTTTTAGACTTAGGAGACTCGCTGTAGTGATGACAAGCCTCTATCGTCGAGGGGTGTTCGCAGAGGACGACAGCCGAATAACGTTTGCTTTTCGTCAAAACCATTTTTTATGTGATTTTTGTTTTTGCGACACGTGAAACTTATGACGTATGACATATATGAATTATTTTTCGCTTCTTCCATTTCACGACTGCTTTTGACGAGATTGCGAACATGAGCTCCACAAGATCTTAAGAATAGCCTTGAACCCGATTCTTGACGCTACCATGAGCTCACTAAATTAAAGAAGGAAATCCGATCTCAGCGTATATGGACGACTTGAACGGGAAGTGAGTATTTGAGGTCAGGAGCAAAAAGCCTGCTCTTCACACCTTGGCGCCAACGTTCGATCAGTTGCCAATTTAAATTTAAAAAAAGCAGGAGAACAGTAGTCCTAGTTGAATTGAGTCTACTGAAAATTCGTTGAAACTTTGCAGGCGCCCTGTTTATAATAATCATAATATTTTGCAGAAACGCAGAAACTACGAGATGATGCAACAGAACTAAAGGAACGACAACTGCGTTGTTATATAATCAAAAACCGAGTTTTCATGCCAGTTCACACTAAAACAACGATAACAGCAGGCCTATTTTTAAGTAGTTGTGACCATAGACGTTCGACGAAAAATTTGTCAAGAAGGCTTGAAGGTTCACCCATTCAAAGTAACCAAAAAAAATGAAATTGAAATTTCGAGAATAAAGTCTGCAAAATTAGAACCAAAACAAACGGAAATGAAGGAAAAGTAGCGGAAGTTTGCTTCTGAACGCATATACAGATGAAGTTAAGTTGAAGGAGCAATCGCTGTAGCTGCGCCGCAGCACTGATCTCACGATCATACTGGTAATATTTGTGGCGGAGCGATAAGCTTACCCGGTGTAATTAGTGTGTCGGCTAAGCAGAACTGCTTCTTGATCGGGCGAGTCAGTGCGTGAGCCTTTCTGGTCATCACAAGTGAAAAAATTACCACACGTTCTTTGCGAGACATCGGCGCCATTTTTGAGCAAAAAGCGGACAATCTCTGCATCCTCGCTCACTATGCCCATGTGAAGCGCCGTTTCACCTGAAGAGCTTGCTTGTTACCGTATATTTTGTTAATTACAATCTTCGTAGCCGCAGTATTTTTGCTTGTTACAGCTGCTACTACCATTCACAAATTTTTCTGCATGGTTTCTCGCAGGCTGCGGCACTAAAGGCAGAAAGGGCACCTTTCTACGATATCGACTATGTTTGAGCGAATTGCTTCTCAACTTTCATTTGGCACGTGAAAAAGGAGAAGCGTCAGCGTGGTTAGCACAGTCCCCAACTGCACGCCCATTGCTTTTAAATTCTCAACTTCTGCGACTACTCCAAGATAGTACTGTAACTATGGGAAAGATGCAACAATTGAAAATTTGCTCAGTAAAATAAAAAAGGTCTTTCAGGCTTTTCCTTCAGCTGCAATGGTATATAAATCGTTAGCACATTGCATTCAATCGAGAAACGACTCCCTTTATTGCATGCAATGCATAATATTTAGCATATAAAAGCTTAACTTTGCAAAGCGCCGCATGTAAATGCAAAATTCCATACCATAATATTCATCGCAGAGATAAAAATCGTTAATAATTTTTGGGAAATGATGCACTAGTCGATGAGCAAGCAATTTCATATGGTCGGGAAGGCCAGATAGAAAGCACACATGTAGCAGCGTTTCGCCAACCGCGCCTCGACGGTTCAGATGCCAGCACACAAACTTCTTCAATCCAGATCCTTGCATTACGAACAGATTCCCTGTGCATACAAAAAATCTCAACCAAAAACAAACGTTGTTGAACACCTTATCGGTTTCGGCTCATGAAGGAATCAATCGTTTATCGATTTTAAAAATGCATATTCACTTCGTTGCAGACCACGGTGGAACCAGATGATGTGCGGTACTGTTTTTAATCAAATATTTGATAGTAAAGAAATGTTTCTAGAAAAAAAACGACTTAGTAACAAAATGAATTATCTGTGCTTCATTTCAGAATTTCTTCTAAACATTTCTTCTTCTAAACAGTCCTATCTATTACGTGTACTTAATTATTTTTAGCAAAATATTTCTCTCACCATCTGAATATGAATTGCGCTGTTGAAAACGAATAAAAAAAGAAAAAAAACGAAGAAAACGAATTTGGAGAGAACGAAAACGAATAAAAATGTCTCTATTCGAAGTAAATTAAAAAAGCATAAATAACAAATGAGTGTGAAATTCCCACACGGTAGGTAACTAAAATGACAAGTTGCACGGTTTGCCACTTTGGAACTGGCATGATATTTTTTCTTCGCAAATACTACTTAAAACGATGGCATAATTATTCGAGAACCAAAAGATGAATGCTTAGCTGTGCATTAATATTTCTGTTCAATCGATGACGGTCAAAAAATACACTGAACAGATCATAAGCGCTGTTGCTGTTACCATCCATTTTCCGACATTTTTCGCTCTCACCCTTCCGGAATTTTCGACCTTCACAATCAGATATTTGGAATATAAGTTGCGTTATATAGTCGCTGTAGTTTAAAGTGTTCTGCAGAATCCATAAAACGCATTTGCAGAATTTGCAGGATTTCGACCCAGACACTGAACATGAGAGCAACTATTCCATTGAACTACTTTTGCAGCCTTATTATTTTCCGTGCACCATCCAGAGGTTAACAAATCGTTTTAAAGTTTTCTGTGACAACCACGGAAATGCGTTAGATTATGGCTGTCGAGTTTCGACGAGGAACCTTTTCCAGTTCCTGAATTGAAACTAACTGACAGAAAGATACACATTCACAAACATATATAGCTCCATACGTACATACAATATGGCCGTATAAAGCGCTTTTGCGGCGATGAAAAGCACACAGAAAGATGAATTTAAAATATGGCACACAAATATCACTTATTTGAGGAAGAAACTTGTCAAATTATTTTAACAAGAGAAATGACGACCACACTTCCCCTCTACGTCGTGACAAAACTCTCACTGCGGGAGTAATTACGAATTACGCTGTTTCGCTAGAGAGCTTAACAATTGTTCATTGAACAACGAAATCTATGCACAATGCGAAACCAACCTGTTCTTTCTTTATGTCGTTGGGCGATCACCTTTTCTATAGGAATCATTTTGCCTTCGCCATCATTGTAGAGCAAAGGACGAATTCTCTGCAATAAGGACGCAGTTTGTGCTTTAAATAAGCTTGCAATTCTGCTTCAGTGAATATTAATACTTTTTTTTTCCACCATTAACACCGAAAAAAGTCGCAAGTGGTTATAACTGCTTAGTGAAGGAACGGAAATGGTCAAGATATTTGAACTGCCTTTGACTGCTATTGTTGTGCGCTGGTCTTCTATCCAATTTACTTTTTTACTTATTTAGGCGGCGGTGTTTTAGCCATGATTCGACAACTAAGTTCTATTACAGGCAGTTTGTAAAGACCCTTACACCGCATGCTTCGATTCGCTTAGCTGACTTGAATTCTATCGTAGCAGTGAATTGGTAGCACTACATCAATAATGCGTCCACAGTATTGGAACATGTTCGATGTGTGGCAATGTGAAAACGGCAATGAAAGGATCCACGTGTTTCCATTCGGGCACAGCGTTTTGAATCGGCTATGTTCAGTCAAGGTACCGCATCTTGCGATTTTTCAAATATTTCCGCCGTGTAGTTTCCTAAGAATTTCGACTTCAGTGAACGTACCGTCTTGATTGTTGAGTTCCAAAAATACGGATGTGCAACAGACCAAAATGTAATCACGACACGTTTTGCATAGCAATAATTAAAAAAAAAAAAACTCTAAAGCGTAAAGAAAAGTACTTCGACGATGCGTTGATCAAGAGGAGCCAAGTTGTTGGTTCGTAGAGCTTCTTTGGCTAAGAGCGCGAGCTCTCCATTTCCGGTTACGTCACCAAGCTTGTAGATGACATTATTGCGGCTATCAACCTGATTCTTTATACCCGCAGTCACCGTGCTCGACGCATTTCCCATCCCCTATCATTTGTTGTCCAAAATCTAACGCCACCTTTCTGCACTCCAGCACACACTCGGATGTCGCGCAGTCTCTCTACACAAAATAGTTTTTTTGCTGTGTTATTTTTGAATAGATCGTTTGCAGCCGGTCGTCGTCCAAACCGGTTAGAGGGCTGCACTGAAAATATTGATGTACTTTTCAATTTTCATTGAGTTCCAACTCTCCAAAGTTCATCGTAAATACTTGATCTTGCAAAAAATACTTCATTTAATTCGTTTGTATGTTACGTTCAGTATGGGACTTACTATGATTCGACAGTGCAGGCGGACGCATTAGAATAACATGATTGTTTGTTACGACTTGCACGTGCCACAACGAATAGAAGCGCTCTTTGTCACAAACATTTCAAGACGATTTTCGTTTGCAACCTTTGCGGAACAAATAGACAAACGCGGAATGTGAAATCAAATGTTACAAATGAGAAAACAAAACTCACATCAAAGGGACAACGGAAGTGATGGATAAAACCCCCTAAAAGTTATACGGTAGTATAATCAAAATCAAAAACAAAAACATGCAAAAATCAGCAGTAAATCGAAGACATAAATAGCGCGCCTTATGCTTATGCTTACGGAGTGCTTCTTATGCGAACGTTTACTCGTTTGCATAACATATAAGAAATGTGCCCCATACATAAAAGTCGACATGTGTTTTATTTTGTCGCCTTGTGCAATGGTCCGAGACTTTTTATGTGCCAACCCTCATGACATCGATACCATGTTCTTGGTGATGAGGCTACCCTGAAACTTCTTTATGGATGGCGCCTTTCTGAAACTCTTAAATCAGCTGCTCTCCCGCCTCATGTGTGTCACTGATGTTGATGATGCAGTGTTAATCGCACATTATTGAGTTGCTCCCAGCACCAGACAGTTGCGATGGAGCTGTTTTCGAAAAGGCATTTTAAACATGGCATCGAATCACCAAAAACGATCGAAATTTGACTTCTGAAAGGCCATAGCTTCAAAACTCCCGGAATGCAATGAATAATCATTGTGCCCTTATGATATTGACTCTGCGATGCATTCTCGGTTAACCCCGTTCACATCTTTCTCTTCGTTTATAGCCGAAAAATCCTACAACTCCGGAACCCGACAAGATCCGACAACATGACGTAGTTCCCCGTCAGGTAAAAACAAAGGAAGGCAGAGGAACAAGCTGTGCCTCCTTCACTCCCCTCCCCGCATTGCGAGATAAAAGAATCTACGTAGTTGAAAAACATCTGCGGCATTAGAGTTGGTGCCTATTTAAGAAAGGAGTAACGCATAAGAACGGCTCTTGAAAAAAAATTAAGTGGTGTGAAAGCGATCGCCAGAGGCGATCGGCATGACTGCGAAGAGGCATATCAACGAGCAAATAGATTTGAGTTCATTGGCGAGAAATCGCCGCCAAAGCAAAACGGCTTTTGAATGCTCGCCTCAGTGAGCAACTCGTTCACAGCTTTCCAGTGCTTTATTGTGCTTGAGTGAAGGCAACATTTGCGTTGTGCCTGGACCTGAGCGTCGCTTAAAAGCAACCTCCAGCAACACTGCAAACAATTTTTATTGCATGATGGAATACTGCTTGTCCAGCCAAATGTCGCCTACTGTGATCTGGCGCATTGAGGGGAGCGATTGCTCGCCTCAGTGAGCAACTCGTTCACAGCTTTCCAGTGCTTTATTGTGCTTGAGTGAAGGCAACATTTGCGTTGTGCCTGGACCTGAGCGTCGCTTAAAAGCAACCTCCAGCAACACTGCAAACAATTTTTATTGCATGATGGAATACTGCTTGTCCAGCCAAATGTCGCCTACTGTGATCTGGCGCATTGAGGGGAGCGATTTTGGAGACGGAGGGGAGACGAGGCAAAAAAGGCGTCCTGGCAGATGTCGAGAGCCACAGAAAGTATATGAGACAAAATCAAGGAAGGGAATGTGAAGAACGAGGTCCTCCTAGCAAACTGTATCGACCTCCATCCCACCTTCATAGTAAATGCATACCCGGAGAGCAATTTGTCATAAGTACTGTGCCTATTTTTTGGCAAATTAAGTTGCGACTGGCACCAAGGACCGACAGATTATTTCTGGCCTACACATGGTCATCGCTTGCTCTCATTCAACGCCTGGAGATTCTTGTGCAACTTTACTCCTGAGCAGTTTTACTTAACACAAGCACGTGAGGAGCCATAGTGCTTTTGCCAAATCCCATAATAACATTCGGAAATAACGTTCATCGTTTGCTTTTTTGTCCTTAAAGCGGGATTCACTCTAATAAGAAACGCAAATAAAAACACCTTCATCCAGGAGCAAGTGTATTTTGCATTATGACAAAGATTTTTCCAATGTCCAAAATGACGGCAACTTATTAAGTGTTAAAGTTCCATATTCATAATGAATTACGTCATCTGACAGACCCCTCCACCTCTCTCTTCCACACATATATTCGCTATAGTAATTTTGAACAATGACTTGCGAGGACTCGAAAAATTTAAAAAACTTTCGAAAATCGTGAAAATACAATAGTTCCATCACTACAAATATTTTTGCCGATTAAACCCCATAAATTGCAGTTTTTTGTCCACAAATTTAGACATGCGAAATTTGCTGCGTAAGTATTGCTCCCTTAAAAATGATACGAAAACGGTGACTTTAAAAGTTTTCGAACACTGCAATAGACGAAGGAGGTAGAAGGGAGGTAGGGAGAGGAAGGTAGGGAAAGCCCATGTGTATTTTCAGTGGGATAATTTCCTGCAATTAACACCGCTCTGTAACTAGACAAAGCGGAAGGGCTTATTCGATGACTGAATGCTAATTGCAGCTCTCGGCTATATTCTTCGAACTCTTTTGATTTCTACAGTTGTTTTAAAAGAGCAACACCAAAAGCGCACAAGCGAACCAGTGTATTTCTGCTTAGAATTTTTCGATTTGGATTTAAGGCAGAAAACTCTTAAGACATTTTGCAATGCTAATACTCTCTCGGAAAGTGTAAAATCAAGTTACAGTGTTGCAAGCAAAGTTGTTCAATTAACATTCAAGTACGTGCAAAAGCCGTAAGTGTTTGTTGTTGTGTACAGCTGTATCATCAGTATGTGTAAATTCGTCATTACAAAGAACTTTTTTTGTAGCCAGCAAACTAATGAAACGACGTTATAAAAAAGCACGAAAAGAGATTCGAAAAATTGACAAAAATGGAGCGATGAAATGGTTTGATTAAAAAATAGACACATTTTCATGTGACTTACGTTTCTTGATTTTAATTTTTTCAAAATAAGTTGCAAGAGTCATGCTGATGCAGATATTACAGAAACAGTCACATACTGATAGACGACCGAACAGCAGGAGGAAGGAGCTTCACAGTAAGAAGAAAACACAAAATAATGAGATCATTATAAAAACAGTTGCATAGAGACAACAAAAACAGACAGATACAGCGACAATTTTATGCTCCAAAGCATTCACTTATTATGCTTTACATTGAACGTCTAATACACGTGCTTCCCTTCAGAATCCCAAGATCACTGTAGCAACCTCCTTCCTGTCGACTAAATCATTCGAAATTTTTAGGGAAAAAAATTAAGTGATCAGCAGTTGGATTCTCTTTAACTGCACATGAAAATGAGCTCCAAACAGCAAATTGATTGGTACGTATACACTCGCCATAATTCTATAAGATTTACGCTGAATGTAGCCAGTGTAATGTTGTCGAACGTTATTATTTGCTTTCTGAATCCATCTAAGTGCAGTCGTATAGAAAGTTGCCGATGTCCTCGAATGGAACCGGAAGTAAATACTTTCTAAAGCCAATCTGATGCGATCAGCACTTCTGGTTTACGCAGTTCATGTGCAACAAACGTTTGAAAAGCTAAAAAACTACCAACTGTAACAACTAAAAAAAAGCATTGGTTTCCATGTAACGTCCATGCAAAAACAAGAGGTTCCAAATTTTCCCCTGGCAAAAATATGAAACCTTTTTGATAAAACAAAAACGTCGTATTTGTTTTATTAAAAACGCCTCCAAATAAAAACAACTAGGGGTCGTGTGGTTTAAAAACAAATTTTTTCGCTGAACAGGAGACATTTCCATTAATGCTATGCAAGAAAGCGGCAATACTGGATCAACGTCGGCAAAATTACATTTCCGACTGCTTCCCAGTTTGCGTTTCCCAACTTTCTGCAGAACTCAAGCCCAAAAACTTCCACTACAAAAACCGGTTTTCAACGAACATCAAATCAAGCAACCACGATTAGTGCTGCCAAATTATGCTCTAAGTTCGACAGAAATGGAGGAAAAGCGACATCAAAAGAAACCAGAAGATCACACAAGAAAATACAGAGTTCTCAGTTGGTAAGCCAGTGCCACTTTCTACCAATTAAAAATTTCATAAATGGTCGCCTTACAAACGACATCCTCATAAGATATAAATGAAACTGTATATGACAAATCGAATATCCCAAACTGGTTTGATTTGAAGATTCGTTGCAGAAAAAACAACAAGCAGAGGGCGAACATTAAAAGATAGATATCATGTGCCACATGGCGGTCTGTGTGGTCGTTATAGGTTAGAAACCGAAAAGATCACAGCTCTTCTATTCGCTAGTTAAATTATTTAACGCCCAGCTTGCTCTGTTAACCCATACTTTCGCCAAACCTTCATAACATTATTCAGATCATTTTTAAAATACACATGCTATTTCATCTCTAAGTGATCATATAATGAATACCAATGTATCGAGTTTTTGTACTAAATTACAAGGTCATTCTAAGACAATGGGCATAAACATACGTGCAAACTGACGACTGCTAATTATTCTGACCAAGGAACCTTCAGGTGTTCCGTAATGCTTTCTGATAGGCAAAAAACCACTGCTATCAAGGGACAGAATAAAACCCAGCTGAGCTCAACTAACGCACCGGAACCGTTTATGGGAACGTGTGGAAGGACAGATACAACGGGACGGAATAAAACCCAACTGAGCTCAACTAACATACCGGAACTGTTTATGGGGACCTACGGTAGGATAAATACAACGGACAGCAAGGCGCCTGTAAAACTGTTACCTTGGCACTTCTTGATATTCAAAAAGCTCATGAAAATTGCTGCAGCCGAATGGCTACAACTGTGAATGCCGTCTTCTGACCATGGATATATTAATAAGTGCCTTTTAATTGCGTGCGATAAATCTGTTTGTCAAAAAACGTTGGATGGTTGCCGAACAAATGTGTGAATTCGGGCTATCGAGCTGCATTTTTGCTCATCTCAGCGTTCATCCGTTTGTTTTCCTGCCAATTCAGTTTTTGGAATCTCACACTCAAATGGAAAAGATATTTAATGTACCCAACTAACTGGAACTTTTGGCGCTGTAGTGGGCACAGCCGATTAAAAATCGACAGCAGTTTTGTCCGTTAGGCGAAGGAATTCTGGCTGGTTGCCGTTTTTGGCGGACGATTTTCGTGAGCGCGCTTCATAAAAGCTGAAGTTCCAGTTGTTGCTGTCAACATCTTCCGACCACAACGTGGAACGAATTTTCTCCACATACCATAATAACCGCTGACGGTAGATGCGCTGTGTAAGTACGGTGATCAGCGGGTTTATCACCTAAAAGACGTTCAGAACTACTGTTAAGTCCGCTAACATTATAGTTAAAGAAATTGACTCTTACAAATCCTAATCTCAATAAATCCTGCTCTGCAAAGCATCCTTTCGAACATTTTAGGGATGAGTAACTTCCCTCAGTGCTTTTCTCCACTTCAGTAGCAATCTCAATACTAAACTGCGAAAGCTTGCTCTCCTTCCTTCACTCTGCCCCTCTCCTTTTCAGATATGGTTGCGCAACCTTGAATGAAATCTTCCTCATCGAAACGCATCAAGTGGATAAAACCTACATTCAAAATTAAGGCACCTCTCCTCCATCCCCTCTCGTCCCCCTTCATTTTTAAAGACCAACCCATCTTACACGGAGACTGGAATGATTGTCTTTAACGATGATACAAAGTGTACTGTGGCACGGCACTTGGTACCATCGTTCCTACCGTGTTAAATCGCCCCGTACCACACGAGCGGACGCATTGTACTGTCTGTATATTGTTTCTTAACTTGGCAAAGGGGACATGCAAACTGCGAACTAACTACTGGGTAGAACTCTTTTCGAACTGAAATGGCAAAAAATTATTAAAATTAACTGCGAAAAATTAATTAGGCAAAAACCGAACCTCCTCAACGGTTTTGTAAATAATTCGTCTGAATTTGTGATGTGAGTTTTCTTAGAACGTTATTACTATTTGACGACATCTTTCCGAAAGTCTTGTTGATATATTCTTTTCAGATGTTCTCGTTTGCTTGAAAAAAAATAAAACCGACTGATGACCAATGAACCGCATCAGTGGGCTCGATTTTGCCGAAATGCTCTTATTCTTGCAAACCTAGGCATAAAAAATCGCTGACAGATGATGGCTGTATTTCCTTAGCTGTAATCAAAGCACGACCCTATAAACGAATTTTAAGAATCCATGATTACTAGGGCAACAGAAGCATACCATTAGGGCATCTGGAAAATTTTTGGAAGACAAAATCTCGCCTTCAATGCTAAGCAAGGCAACATCCAATTTTTGTAAAAGCATAACTCTACCATTAATACAGCCCTTTAATTCTTTCCCGTCAGCATTCATGTGGTTCGTTTAAATTTCTCATAACTTTCAAGACATTTTTGAAGGTGATAAAAGTAACCGATAAAAGTAACTTAATAATAAAAAGTAACCGTTCCAAGAACGAGTAGACGAAAGAAGAAATCGGTGGCCGTCATCATCGCTAGTGATGGGCAGTAGTGCACAGCTAAATGCGATTCTATGATATTGGTCAAATAGAGCAAACGGTAGGGCAAGCACGTGAAGAATGTCCACAATGTACTACTGAAGAGGAAGAACAGTCGTTGAAAGAGTTTCTGAAAAAGAAGAACCCACATTTTCGTCTGAAAAAAAAAGACCCTCATAGCCTCTCTTTTGAAAGTCGCCCTCTTCTTCTCGTCAAGCTTATAGAAAACGCACACTCTCGCTTGAGAAAGTCCTACTTCCTCAAAAACGCTACGGATTCCTATATCGAAAAACGCAACTTAACTGAGAAGATAAAATTGTCCTCCCTCCAATACAATTGCTTCACATAGCAGCGAGCGACATAGCCTAGCCTTTGAAGTCCACATTCGAGGTGACACGATAACAACTTATGCTGCATCGCAAATTCTCCGATGGAAGAGTGTTGAGCGGAAATTAAGATTACATCTATTACCACCATCTCATGCACTTATATCTAGCCAATTTATGCAAATTTCTGCTGCCACAGGTCTTGAACTGTGGTGCAAAAAAATGCAAAAATCTTATTTTGGTTTTCCAGCTAGAGTTCAATTGAGCAAAAAAATGTGCTGCCCGCGATCGAACCAGCGATTGCAACGGTCAGCAGAAACTCACTGCAATACTCGAGGAAATAGCAAACTTTGCAATGAAAATGAATTTTTTGCAATGAAAATTCATTTCATGATTTTCAAAATGAAAATCATGCCTTATATTTCTTTCTGAATGGCACGATTAAACATGTGAAACATTAGAGCAGAATATTTCTAAGAAATTCTCCGTTCTCAAAAACGTGTACAACTGACCGAGCGTGCTTTTCCTTCGATTCTGTTCGAGTTTTGGGCAATCAGGAAAATTATCATTGATGTTGTAAAGCAACCGATAATCACCGCTATATACATTACGCAAAGTGACGTATAAATAAATGGCGGTAGGACAACCAGATCGCATCTTGGCTGAAAACAAAAACAAAAACGATCAATGACATTAACATGACCGTGAGAAGATTTGAATGAAAACATTGGGGTGGGACAATCTATAAAAGTCACAGCAACAGACAGCATAAGGTAAAACTTAACTAGGCAAATCTTCGATCGAAAAAAAAACTTTTTTATTTTGTGGCCCATCCATGTTCCGATCTTGGATGGCTCGTTTTTAATTCGCAGGTACTACAATTCAAAGCAATAACTTGTTTCTACTTTTATATTTTGTGTTCGCCGTTGCGACATCTGCTGCGAAACGAGCTTCTCAAGCATTCATCGCGAATGCGGATGTGGAAAATCTTCACTTCTTCTACTCAGCCAATGATGGAAAATTTAGTATACAATCACCGCATGATCAACGCATAATAAATCGATAAGCCAAAAAGACCAGATTACTATTCTGAAAAATATATTTTCGAATACTTTTGAGTAAAATTCTAACCATATAACTGTTGAAGCAGCCTTCATGTTTGGTGCGAATTTCTGACAACTACCGAATGTCCATCTATTCAGACTCATGAAATAAATGATAAAGATGATATTTTTGAAAACAATGCAATGAAAAAGGTTCCGCCGCGATCCACAACTTTACACACCAAAACAGAATAAATTCGCCTCACTTCGGGAATTAGTTTAAGCGAAGATCTTGCATCAGTGATTCCGAAACCGTAGCATTTTTAGATGACGAGTTCAAACTGTTAATTAGCTGATAGCATGAGCAGAACCCACACTTATACGAGAACAAGATGTTTTAACAGAGAAATTTCTGTAATTCGGTATCGGCCTAAAAATTCAGACCTTTTTGCTACCAACCAACTTGCGAACTGTCCTGAAATGAGACGAAAATAGATAACTGAAGTTACTTAATCAGCGCAAGTAAATTACGTACACTTGCACCAAAGGAGCATCGTATTGATAAAAAGACGGGCAAAGATGAAACGATAGCGAAACTCACTGGGGAAGAGAAGTAGGACATGAAGTGATAACCAAACATGGCAAGACAGACAATGGTTGTCCATGTCAATACAGAAACAATTAGTATGCGAAAGCGGTTAACGATTATATAGTACTGCAGAGGGAATTGCACGAAAATAAACTTGTCAACGTTGAGCCTAGAAACGATCATTAGAGTCTGTGGTTGCAACTGATATTTGAATATTTCACAGAACATGCGATAGGATTAAAACATTCTGCTCGAAAGTGTTGTAGATTTGAAAAGAAAAAGTAATTGTGGAAAAATCTTGCTATAAAATCTTATTTCTTAAATGTTCGTTAGCACTGGGTATCAAACCATGAAGCTTAAAGTGCAATCTCCGAGGGACAAGGAAACATCGTTGTGGGTGGTCGAATAGGTGCATCGATAGGATCCACGGCGTGCAAAAATTTTCAGATTACAATATATATATATATATATATATATATATGCTTATATATATATACATGGTTATCTCGGGGAAAAGTTGCAATTTTGATAAGAAAAAAAGACGATCATTCGAATCAATTAGGGCGCTAAAAGCATGTTTTCAAATTTTACTTGTGATTTGTTACTCCGAAAATAGGTTATGCTCTTAACAAAAAGAAAACAATTTGCTCTGTACTAAGAATCCTACGCACGGACTAGCTCTCATGAATAAGTAACAAACAATTTTATAAAACTAATATAGAACTGAGAATGACCTACCAAAGCAGATTGAAGCAACTGCACAATTGCACAGCACAAATTGTCACGTAATAGGGATAGCACAGTAGGATAGGAAGATGTTGAAGGAATGGGCGTGTGAGCATATAGACGAGACACATTAGTAGGTCAGCTGCTGTCATGTTTATAACTATAATCTGTAACAAAAAGTAGAAAAAAATTGTTTGTGATAAATATAAATGGCTGTGATAAAAACTGTTTGTATTTTCAAAACGATCATCAATAGGAACATTAACAGAAGTGATGGAAATGCCCAGTTCTGAAAGTTAGAAAGGAATGGAGGAAAGAAAGTAAAAAAAAATCAACGGGCTAAGATTCCAACCGACATTGAAAGCTGCCGAAGTATGTAGTTTGAACATGCGTGTTTCGAGCTGCACAGGAACAACATAGTCTACGTATCAACTGCTGTGCTGTAAAATGTTGCTTGCATCTGTTTTATCATTTGTGCGATCATATTCACCGAAACTTATTTTAAACAGCTCTAATGAGTACATGAAATCCAATTTGTCTGCCCTCTTCCAGTACCCTTCATTTAACCATGTAACGGTCGTTGGCTTCTGCGTAATATAGATAGTTGTCACTCGTAAGCAAACCATACAGACAATACTGTCAGGTAATGATGCAATGCTTGAACAAATTTGCGCTCACCGAAGTAAAAACGATCTGAAAAATGAAGAAAGTCATTTCAAACAGCAACAATAAAAATGATTCTTTGAGAGACTCTAGCACGTTTGTGCAATCGTTCCTAGCTATATCATTGCGATGAACATTGAGAGGGACATAGGAACTGCACAATCTTACAAGCAACTAACCTGGCGCGGTTTGTCGTGGGTGTCAATATGCAACAGTGCAATGAACATGACAAGAGCATTGAAGATGAAGCCAGTGATGCCGCAACCAATATAGAAGAACTTTTCGAAAGTGGTCATACCCTCATCCGTGCCATTAAATGCTTCACATACCGTGAATGTTGACGACTCGTTCATCGCGTTGGCTGAAAATAAAATCTGTAATCTTCTAACTGTTCTAGATCGATTGGAAAGTATGGGAAAATTTTCAACCGAAAATGGAAATCGCTGAGGAACAAAATAAGGATGGGAATTTAGACTGATTTATATATTACTGCATCGGCTCCTCGCACATTAGTGAATTAAACCACATAACAAATGTTGAAGTTGCGTTTTATACGCCTCTTTCGCAACCTAAAATCATGTTAGCGATCACTGAAATGAAAAAATAGGTTGCTCTGCCTATTCATTTTCAGTTAATCGTCATCCGCAAAAAGCACGTAAAACTGCTAAGAAAACGTGTTTATGATCAGCAAACAGCGGGAAAATAATATATGGCTGAACTGCATAAAGCGCATTAAGCAAATGCATGGAAACTGAAACATATGTAGGACTTAAAATTAAATGACAGGGGTTAAAGTAACAAGAAGGTTATCAGAGATTATCAGTGGTATCGGGCAAGATAGTAAGTGAAGTTGTAGTTGGAAAAGGAATGAAAAAAGGGGTGAGGATTGGAAATGATGCTTAAAAGCAGTTAGCTTGCTTGCAACCGTGATGCTGTAAGATGTGTTGATCAAATATGGAAAAAAAATGTTTCCGTAAAGCCATATGCGCCGTGCGAAGATAACTGAACGTTGGGCCGAATGAGATGTTGAAAGAGTTTGCATCGGAATGGCTGAAAGATCTTTCATCAGATCTTCGCGCACAATAGTTTCTCATTATTTTTCGTGGCATACCAGCTCGCTTTCGGCCAACTGAATGAGGCAATAAAATTGAGCGAGAAGGTGATTAAGTGCAGCGTTGGATTAACGTGTTTCATTGTTTAAAATATGACGCTTCTTCAAAAGCCCCTAAGCAAGTTTATATGTTTCCCTTAAACCCTCCAAAAGCTGAATTTAATCATGAAATTTGCAGAAAATCACATCGCAACTATTTTCGAGTTTTTTTCTGCTTTAAAACCTCAAAACGCAAATGACCGCTCATTTCAACTATAATTGCAGCAGTATCACGCTCACAAATGGATAGTTTTAAAATAAATTGTCCCACAGTTGAAAATATGTCGTTTTGGCAAAACGAAAAAAAAACATTTCGTCATTTTTACATTCAACTGTCATAAAGCCCTTTCGCTATTAATGAAAATTTGGTTTCTGTATTTTAATACATGAGTGAGCACAACAGAATTCAACGCGCCATATGCATAAATTTTTTTTTTCGCATAGTAAGAGCAAAAGTCTTAAGTACATCATAGTAAGCGTCCATTTTAAACTCTAAAAGAATGATAACTAAAAATTTTCCGAGGGGATGAAAATTCAGACTGAAAAAAATTAGAAAACAAATCGTCGTAGAAGAAGATAGCTGAGATCTCTAGGAAAATCCGATATTTAAAATCTCATAGAGCAGTTTTAACCTTAGAATAAACAAATAGTTAATTTACAAAACGAATAACGCATTGTAGAGTTTATGCGTATGAGAATAAGACCGATAAATGCAAAAAAAAATTATTCCCATAAAAGTGTTGCAGTACTCCAACTTTAAAAAAATGTGGAACATCATATAAGTAGCGCCTTCTAAGCACGCAAAACAAGTCGGCATTCCGTTACTTATGTATATGAAATACCGGCCATAACCAGAAGCCATATCATCTCTATCGGAACATGAAAAAAGCACACGAGTGAAATAAGCGAAATTTGATGACTATTTGGGGCAACGTTAAAAGATAATTATCGAAATCGTCGTGAGGCGCTCGTGACGTATGTATGCATCACAATAGTAAAAATGCAACAAAATACTCAATGCCGCCTACGTTACTGAATTGCTAGGATAATTTAACAATGAAAAGTTGACTACTGGAACTCCCTTAAAATATTGTGAATAAGGTACCTTTCAAAAGAAAAAATAAAAGATTTATTGATCGCACTCTAGATGAATTTGCTGACGTGAATGACTTTTACAACAGTATGGCTCAATACATCACATAACTGATCATCATCACCTCCCGTTTTTGGTTTGAATTGCATGAATGCCTTCGCATCTACTAAAATATAGCATCAGAGATTTACACTTTGTGATATAAAAGTCTTCAAATTCAACTGGATGGGTCGTTAAGAAGAGAGATAATACACATAAACTTCTTTTACCTTCTCAATTCTTTGGTTCCGAGCGCCATTATCAGCCTCTAACTAAATAAAAATGAAAAAAAAATTGCATCTGCTCAACTTATAAGTGCCCTTCATAGAAGTCCGAACGATGAACGAATTTCAACTGAATTATTCACGCTCCAGTGAATTCCTTCTCTCTTGCTTTTCGGTCAGCACAAACAGAACTCAAGGTCGTCGTTAGATGAAGCCAGTGTTATCTGCTGCCATGGGTATTTATTTTAGCGGTAATTTCTCATATAAGGTGTTTCATGAGCCTTTTTTGTTTCGAATATGCGGCGTCTACGAGGAGCTAAGTAACAAGACAGTATGGCGTGCTTAACTTTTCATAAATACTTGGCCGAACGGGTTCTCGAACTAACTGTTCTGCTTCTCTTTTTAATGATCAAAAGTTTTTTAAATTCTTAAGAAGAAAGGGAAAATATTCAAATAAAGTTTCTTAAGTCATCTTGATCGCCTCACATTTTCTAAATTTCCATTTGACCATGATCTGCGAAGTCACCGATCTTTGCTATTGATTTTCATACTGCTTTTGGTAAATTTAGCATCTAGTTAGGTCTACGGCAGCCAAAAAAATACCCCATGAAAAATTTTGCGCATTCCATGTAAATTTTAAGCATGAATGAATCATCAGGCCAGGTAATTCGTTTTTATCATCTGCTGATGACAAGATCTGTGACTTCTACATGAAAATGGCTCATAATCTACACTGGAATTTGCATTGTTCTGAAAATGCTGCCAATACCTTCAAGGTTGCAAGTTGCATTCTTCGACCCTCACGATCATTACCGCAAGGCGCATGTAGGTTGCTGTCGAACTATTTTAGAATATTCATGCAAGTGGTGTAATCCCATTATCTCTTTGCGGAATATGAGGACTATTGAGGAGGTTCAAGAACATTTCACTGGTACGGCGCTTTGTAAAATGCTGCTTAGACTTTTCTCACCCGACTATCAGACTCGATTACATTCTTCGAATTTCACTCCCGAAACTATAGAACAATAAGTGATGAACAAAATCATTCCGAAATTTTCGGATATACTTTGAGGAAACATTTTCTCTTGCGTTGAGGAGTATGATGAGCGTAGAACTAACTCATAAAAAAAACGCGCTGCAAAAACAACATCTTTTACGGCTTCAAGTTTAGAGTTGTTCTTAAATGGAACAGCCTTCCTCGAAATATGGTTGGAACGTACAACGTTTCATATCTGAAAGCAGCCTTAATCTACTCGAATTGAGAAGTCTCGATGATTTAGTGTCCGCTTCTTTTTGCACTTCATGCGCGTAATCGTTCGCACCTCTTTTTTGTTTTTTCTCTATGGTCCCAAAAAGATTTTTTAAATTTTTGTTTATCATTTTCGTTAAACATTGGTATACAGTGCGATTAAGTGTAACGTTTTTTGAATATTGCACACCTTTTTATTAATGTGACTTCAATGGTTCCATGTTTCTTTGTACTCGTTTTCTTTCTGTCCTTTTGTGTGAGTGTGAGTAACAGACATATGAATTTCTGTGAATGATGTGTTGAGGCACATCTTTTGAGCTATGTTGAGTTTTCTCTAACCATGCGAATAAACGGCAATTCAGTTAATTGAGCCGACCAGTCAGACTAACAGCTTTCAGCAATGTGCCGTATAACCGAGTCTCATATTTTGGAATGCGCTGTGTGCGCTGGTCGGTCTGACGAACTTCTTCATTATGCTGACGATATGCTGATTTTGATCAAACGTCAAGCTGAGGTTCTTGTTTAGGGAATCAGGAAACGGACACCAACCAACTCCCAAGCAAAGTTTACCACCCGATGAAATTTATCGCACTCCTCATAGTGAGAAGCAGAGTACATTACTGTTTGACGATAAGAACTGTACAGGTGCGAGTCACAGCACTGAACTGCTCACAATATGAAGTGTACAGTTCCTCCAGAATACTGTCAGTTTTCATGCGTAAAAGTGCTTGCTGTTGATGAAAGATATCAATTATAAAGCACATTTCATGAAATCCGGGACATGCAAACATGAGTAAAGCGGATTTACCACACTTTCCCTGTAGCAAGTTTCCCTTCCATCTACTCATTCATTATCTCTCGTTCCGCTGACAACCGATGACTCGAGAGAGCTGGTGAGCTAATACAAATTTTTTCACCTTCATCTACACAATGCACCAATACGGTGCACTATTGTTTGATGATTTTCTTTTCAATAGCCTAAACCTCATAAATCTGTTGTTTATAATATCATCGTATACTGCGGCCGCTTAGGCCGCAGTATACGATAACAGCGTCATAGGAGGCATGATTTAAACATTGTTGCAAACTAGGCTTTCCATTCTTGAAAATTACCTCCAATGAAAGCTCAGCTGAAAGAAGGCATCTATATTTTAGAAAAAGCTACAGCTGCATTTCGACCTTTACCTAAAGAGATTCCTGCACAATTTTTTAGGCCATCGTAAACTGAGAACATAATGCCTGACGGCCTTACGACTATGGAATTAGAATTTGACTTGCTGATCTGTTTGAAGTTTTGCTCTATTCAATTTTGTTCTTCTTTGGTTTGCGAAATTGATCTCAGAAATTCTATGTTTAGAACAGTTAATTTATTTCTGAAAATGCTCGTATTTAGGCTGCGAGATTTTGTTAGCTTCAACAATGTAAGATGTGCTTGTTGCACGAAAACATCTCCACTGACCACTATTGGATTTGATCTATTTTTAATAAACAGAATGCCCAATGTTGAGCTGGCGCTCAACTGCACTATCTATTTATTATACGATTTAATCTCGAACACTTCCTTGTTCCATCATAGAAAGTCCAATAACGTTTGGTCTTAGGCACCTATCCATGGATGGCGGTGAGCCTAGCGATAACGCTAACGGAGCAACTAATGTTTCATTTATCCTAAATTGCGCGTTCGCTTTTTCCGGAATTTGAGAAAAAAAAGCTATTTCATTGCTTAATTTTGAAGAAAAATGACGCACGACTGCCAATATATAGCGGCGTACGGAAAGAATGCGAAAGTTGCAGTAATACGTTCGTGAGAACTAATGTGGATTAAATTAGTCTCTCAAACTAGAGCTCACTAAATGCAATTCTTAGAAGTGGTATCGGACGAGTCAAGAACTGATGTATGTGTGCTGTTTTAATATTGCAAAAAGCGTTGCAGGGAAGATATCATAAATACTTTTGGTTAATCGTTTGGCGTCACGTACGTCGCACAAGCCCTTATATAACAAGAATCCCCCCCTCACCCCATCCCTCCCTCCTCTACTACAGAAGAACACATCCGCCTATCCATGAGGCTTCCTTACGGACGGATTTTCGACTTTAACAAACTTCAGCCGATTTTCGATGTTGTCATCATAATCCGTCGTGGTCCACAGTGTTTCATGAACAAGTCTGCGACTTTTACGAAACGGTTTACAATTCTCACATGGGAATTAGGGTTTCCCTGAAGCAATTAACAAAGAACTATTCTTTTTACAGAATAGCGAATTGCTTTTCAATAACGTAAGAATTTTATGGAATCGGTTTTCTAGACTATTTTGTGCATGACTGCACAATGCTGATGGATGGCGCGCTTAAGTTTTTCACCCTAGTTTGTTTGGCATATTGATGCTCTGTAGCAAATTCAGCTGATAAGGAATGCAATTGAAAACTCAAAAGAACGAGAATGCAAATATGCAAGCAGTTATCAAAATGACAAATGGACCAATAAAATGAAAATTTATATGATGCTCTCATGCGAGCAAAAACAGCAAGCAAGACTTCTGGAGCGGTTGCAGATAGAAAACGAGGACGCGCATCGGAGGCTTATGTATGGGACCCCGGTTTTATGCTAGCGCTCGTTCGTACCATCCCTCTTCTCACTTAAAACAACGACCATATGCACAAAAATACAGCATGCGTTATACGTCTTTGATTTGCTATAGCCCGCTGTCACAAATAAAGCGTCATTGGTGCCCTTCCAAATAAATTATTAACTGTCAGTCTTTCTGCATATAAAGCCCTTGCTAAGTATGAAAGATGCACACGTAATAAGCAAAAAGATGGATATGTAAATTAACGCCATTAGGGCAGAATTGCTGCATTCATTGGGAAGTTCGAAAATTGAATAAATTGAGACCTTCATGAAAGTAATGGAAAATCAGCGAAGCCGGACGCTGCTTTACAAGTGCCTTTCACTGAACGCGTCCAACATATTTTTTCATAGGACCACGAAGCAGTTGGCTAACAAATGAGCTGTTTACTGGAAGCCCTAATAGGCCGGAAAATAAGGCGTATATATGGAAGAGGAGAAAGTGAGAAGGAACACACCACATATGAAAGACAGTTGCGCTCTTTACGAGTACGATCGTTCCTTACTTTTTCCATTTGCTATTGAGCGGGATTGTTGTGCCTGCCGGAAGTTTTATCTCAGAAACGTTTGATTCCATCGAAAAACTTAACAAAATTTTTTTATTTGCAAAGCGTATCCAGAGCACTCATGTGAAAAGTTGATCGAATTAATGTTTGTTAGATCACGTAGGCACACAGCGAGGTGCACGGAGAAAGTGCCTCGCTACTGCCAGTTTTTTGCACCTCAAGTTTAGCGCATGTGTTCCTGGATGAGCTTACGCATACGAAAAATAACGTGACCAGGAAGGTAGGCCACAGAAACACCTACCATCAACTGCATTGTATGGATTAAAAGTTGTGAATAAATCAGCTGGAGATGTGAGTTTCTGGACAAGAAATAGGGAATTGTGGGTGAACACGTAAGGGAAAGTTTTCTGAAAAATGACGGCCAACAGCAATTACTGTTGTGGTCTTACGATCATTCGCTTAACTAGTACCGTTTCACAGTTTCCGTCAGCAGTAAATATTCGATTGTGACAGAGCAGAAATCTTTGTTGGCATTTTACGCAGCTATGTGTTTCCCACTTCGTTTCCGAAATATTTCTTGAAAGGGCTAGAGACTTTTTGAACGAGTGCTGCAAAAGGCAAAGATTATGCGAACCTGTTGGCGATGTTCTCAACTCATTGCATCCATTCCATTCTTGAAAGGATAGTAGACAACTGAATATACTCGTGCTGCTGAGTATATTCAATTGTCTACTATAGATAATTGAATATACTCAAGAGCACGATGTACGAGTAGCTTGAAAAAATGATAGTTCACTCATAGTAAACGTTCAGAGAATTATGCAGTTGGCCATGAATTTCGCTACAAGGAGATTAATTTAGAGAAAAGAAAAAAAGTTTGAGAAGTTATTTGAAATGCAATGCGCTTGCAATGTGCGGGGCATGCAGTTGGAAAAAGAAATAGAACGCAGCAATCCGGAACGCATTTGCGCATGAAAAAAAGCATCTCGGCATTCGATCCAAAGACAAGTGCCTAAAAATGAAGCAACAATCCACTTAAATCGCCGCTTATCAGGGCTTATCAGTGGGTTGTTAGTTTTTTTTTCTGTTACACAGTTCAAAGATCAACCTGCTGCATCATTTTCAGCGTACGCACCAAATGATTTTGTATCGATCGATCTAATAATAAACAATTCCAATTTCAGCACATGTTAGCATATTCAGTCTGATTTCTCCATTGCTGAGAATAGCTCGAAGTATCGATGAAACTCACTGCTACAACACATTCACTTCGACAATAAAGCTATCTAGTGGAACAACGCAGCATACTGAACACATTTCCGGTCGCAACGTCCTAGCTGTGAAATTGTAGAGCTTGAGGTTCAATGAAAGCAAGAACAGCAGATTGGTTTCATAGTGATTTGATGTGCAAACATAATAGCATTAACTGGAGGCACAGCATTGCCAAAAAAAAGGGACATGCAATCAGCGAAAGTGGCAACATTGTTCATAAAGAGTAAAGAAGGCCACCAAGCAAAGAGCAATGAGAAACGCATTTGTTATCATGTGTTTATTTCCTGTTGAGACATTTAAAAGTACTGAGCCGTAAGCGCATCTCGCATTCCAAATGTAGGTATCGTTGACGAAACAGCCACATCAATGCCGTTATTATGTTTACTAAGCGTTCCAGCTTCATACCTTTAAAGCGTTTGAACGAAAACGAAAACCCATCATGCAAGGCATTTTTATCACTATTGGAGTTCAATCACAATCTTATCATTGTTTGAGTTTCAACAAAAATATGTCTCACGCAAATCGATACTGACAGATTTTTGACCGCAGTCGAACACATTTCAGGCTTCATATCATCAAATTGCACGTGAACGATGAGGAAAAAATTGTCACGCTGTAACAAGGCGTCGATTCGGTCCTTCAGTTGCGTAGAAACAACGCTCGTCTTGAGGCTAATGTTAGGAAAGCCAAAAATCTCAATATTAGATGCGACTGCTGAAAACAGATGTGAAAGATTTGAAGGCATTTTTTCGAGCAAATTTTGATTTTCTTCTAAAATAGATGAAAATTCTACAAACAATGACGAGAAAAGCGCCGCCATGATGGTGATGGACGGCTCTTTAATGTGAGCTAAAAAGTTATTCTAGTTTAGTTTAAAAGATGACAAATCGAAAAATATAGTGCTTATTCCAACGCCAATTTTTACCAATGATGATCAGCAAACAAATTTTATTGACAGAAACAATCTAATGCAGAAATGAGAACGAGCAGTAGAAAGAATTCTAAACTCATGTAGGGGACGATTTTGCTTGAAGCGCGACAAACTAAATAGGCATCAATCAGCAGATTCAAAACTGGAATCATTGTTGCGCCATTAAAGCTTTAAAATCATGAAGACAAAAACTCCTCTTATAGGTAACGTTAACTGTATTTTTTAATGACACTCTTTATAGCTCTTTGACTGGGAATGGAAGTGCCTCAAATTGGGAAAAAAAGCATGAAAACATTGAAAAGATTGTTTGCATGATAGGCAATCATGACCATCAAAATTTATATGCGCTGAAGACAGCTGATACAGTCGACATAAGAAGACATTGAAAATTTAAGAGAAAAATGGTGATTCACATTCGTAGAAGGCAATTCACGTTTTACGAAAAATTTTTTTCGCCTCAATAAAATCGCATTAAGCAGAAAATATGTCCGATGAGCATATTTTTTGTTCGTTTTCAGATTGCATCTAACATTTTTATTGATGAGATGTATGTGTTTCTCATTTTCTACCTATTCGTATATCAAGCATTCATCGCTAGTGTCTCCCAGAGGCACACTTTAAAGCATCAATAATTCATTTAAGCATCTACATAATGTATTTGCTTGTAAAACAGCCAACCATTCCTGTATTACCGTCAACTCAGGGGCGTATTCATTGTTGTTGCGCACTTGATCATTCGTTTACTAAAGCGAGCGCTTTATGATTTATGGAATACAATTTGTGGTATAACATTTAGAAATAGTTATGAGCCGATTAGCGAATAGTGATTGAGGCACCGTTAGTAGTGATTCATTGTTCGTCGTCGTTATAAGCTTTTATCATAAGCTTTAACAATGAACGTAATCGCTGAGAGAACGCACTAGCTTGCTTAACAAAACATGTTACTAGTAACTGAATGTTGGAAATACTCAAGAGAGGACAAATGGCAAAATGAGAGCTCACTTATGTTATCTAGATAAGCAGAAACTATGATCTACTTTGTTGACCATAATCATTGACGGTTAAACGGATACATTTGCGAGCATGCAACAAAAACAATCTGTCGAATTGCAAATTGAGAATTACACAATCAAGCAAAAAAACTGAAGAAAAAAGTAACAGAGACAAGCAAGACTAAAGTATCATTTTAGCAAGTCACTAGGAATTAGGACGGGAAACAAGTCAACATTATATGCCAAGGGTGAATCAACTCAGAAAAGCGTTATCTGCTTAGGTCAAAACAAAGGATTACAGCAGAAATTGCAAACGATAAGTGGAGTGCTCCGTTTCGAAGGAATTCAAGCACCCAAGGACAACAAAGGAGGATAAGCGCATGCCAGCCGAATGTTGTATTATTGTCATGCGCTCATCTATGACCAGCAGTTTAAACCATACGTAGGCAAACCCCTCCCTCTTCATCAATTGGTGGGCGGAAAGCCACCTTCAAATATCAGGTTGTTCGAAGAGTGCAGCGCAATTGGCAGCTCGAGCAGCACTTGAAAGATTTGAAGATCTTGAAGAATTTCCAGGAAAGGTCGTACAGAAGAGTGAAGTTTTTAGCTCTTTCCGCGTTTTAACCACCACGGATCACTGAAGAGCCTTTTATTGAGTTATTTCCATCTTCAGGCTTTTTTGGCCCCACAGTCAAGATCCTTAAAATCAGAAAAGTGGCTCGCAAAACTTGGTCCAAAAACTCGTGATCAGCAGAATTTTCGAAAATTGGAAGAGACGTCCGTATGTGCTTCAAACACAAGTAAACGCTTTGAGGCTTGCCTTCACTGTCGGAAGAAAGCAGTCTCACGGCTTTAAAATTTACTTCTTTTTTTTTCCGGTGTTACAGCCAATTTAGCTAGCACCGAATTTGTCACGCCCATTAGCATACGGTATGAATTTCCAACACAAAGCGAGACTCCACACATTTGAACGAAATAAACAGAGACAACGAGAAGCTCGCGAATTTCCAAAGAATGGAAGGACGTAAGGCCATGATCAAAACAGAACTAGAAATTTTCAAGCTTCGGTGGTCCAACATTCTGATGATACTGTTTTTGTCAACTGAACCACAGGGCGAACTGCAATGGAGCAATGACAAAATGGCCACTCCACGGTGCACTTCCCGCTCTTTTTCCTTCCCCCAGTCTCCGAAAAACGGCAATATGGTCATGTCAGCGTAACACTAATAGCCTTCAATATGTGGTTCGGAAAAAAGCTAGCAGTCTTAAATATGACAAGTAGACAAGCTGACTTCAACCTTTTGGTTAATCAACCTTAATGCAATTGGTTCAAACGAATTCGTCAGCATGCACTTGATTGTGAATAGTCTTATGACAAACACATTAAACGAAACGATTACTGAATAATCCGCAAAAGAAAATCCATTGCTTAGTACTCAAGAGTTTCAATGAAAATCATTTTCTCTGTGGTAGATAGGCTAGCTGCTTATCTTCAATTCCGCGTGCAAAAACATGCCTCTCAGTTTAAGCTAACAAGCTAATGTTTAGGCGGACTCTGTTAAGGTTGCTCTCTCATCAGTTAATAGCATACAAAGAATTTATTCTGTAAGTGCGTAGAAAGGAGCGATAATGGACAGAAAGATGGTCGAAATGTTATTGCATGTCAAAACGTTGGCTTTGTGAAATTCAACCCTAACCAGTGTTAATTGTTTAATGCATAACTAGCGTTTTCCCATATTCCGGGAGAATGACGTATTAATTATAAAGGGTTTTGTCACGATCTCTAACTTGACCGCTGCTGTTCGCCCATCAACATATTCGCTTAACTTTCGGAATGAAGGTTGGAAGACCAACGTTAGCCACTACTTGTTTGCCGTATATGAAACTTTCCGACTGAGATACAAATCTGACAAACAACTATGCAAGCGGATTCTAAATGCACATGCTAGTTGATTCAACAACCTTTGTTTTAGATGAGATTAAATGACGAGTGTGAACACCAGAAGCAAATTCAGGGAAACTGCAATCGTTTAAAAAAAATATTTCTTGTGCACAATATGAAATACCGGTCGTCAACGTGAAGCGACAATGACGTATGTTCAAGATGCAGCGGAAATCCCCCCAAAAATCGATCTAATGTCGTTGTCGTTATTGACACTTTCGCTTAGGTAGTATGTGCGTGTTTGTATAGCGGTCATGAACGCGAGCGAGGTATAGATGAAAATGAGCAAATCGGGAAAAATGTAGACGGCCCGATTAAAATGGGTTTACATTTTGGGCACAACAAGAGCGCATTTGCGTTTTCGCAACGCTTCACTGAAAGCGAAGTGCACTGATCGAAGTGAAAAAACGCGATGCCGTATAACGATGAAATGTGTTTACTTTAGTGCTTAATTGCAGCCAAACAACGACAATTCGCTCATTTTGTTCAAAGTACGCTAAAAGAACTTTCTGCTAGACGGTTATCCTATTTGCCTCTCGTCATGTGAATTCAATAACATTTGAAATCGCAGTTATTCTATTTGAAGTCTGAAGTTTTGCGCGTCTAAAGAATGCGGCAAAATAATGGAGCAATTCAGAGAGATCATTATAAGTCTTTGGGAGTCAATGAATTTGAAAGTAAAACTGCACTCGTTTTTAGTAGTAAATTCTTGCCATGCGCGACACGATCGTTTCAACACCTCTGTTCGTTTACATCAGAACACCTCTCCTTAGTGAGGTGTGTAACAAAGTCGAATGGAAAATTCCGTTCCACTTCTTTCTCATAATGGATGACGCAAATTTCCCACAAAATGGTTTGGCTGTGAATGGGAATTTCGACACAAGCCTCCGAAAATATCGAGTTATGGCTCCAGCTCCTGCCTTGAGCCTCCTAAAATCTGACTCGGCTCCATGCTGTCCCTTATCCCACCCCCCTCCATCTTCCCAAGAGAATGTTGCTTCGAGCGCCGCTCAAATTGCGTGCTTCAGTCTTCAAGGGTGACCTCACTTTTCCTCAGCTTCGAAGCCATCTCAATATAAACAAAACTTCCGGCATCAGACAGCTTTCGCGAATTAGAATTCGATATTATTTCAAGGGAACCGAGATATTATTTCAATTTTTTTGCACTCGGAGTCTTCACATTTTCATTCGAAAAGGACCATACACAATGTTATGTAAGTACTGTGAACATGTAAAATGCAATACATAGGTATACTGCAATTTATAGATGTAAATCAAATAAACATAAAATGCTAAAGAAGAACGAGAGCCTATTTTAGCGCGATTGTTACCACAACAGGTTCAATGCGATAGTCTGAACGGGTAGATCATAATTTAATTATAACTGCTTTACGAATGGAAAGGATTTTTGCGTTTTGATACGAACGCAGTGGTATGTCTAATGGATTGAATTGAACTTATTGTAATAGACAACTTTGGAAGTAAATATAGACTTAATTTCCCCAATAAGTGGCGAAAATTAATTTCCACAATAAGTGGCGAAAAGTCGCAGATATTCCATTTGCAATATATAACTTATCTCGCATCGAAGAAACGCATTAGCGCTATGACGGAGCAATGCATAAGTTTAAGATCAGATCCTACGAAATGAGTGACAATGACAAAAACCCATCTCTATGATAAAAAACGAATAGTCCTAAAAAAAGAACGAAAAATGGGAAAGTTCTTATGGAAAATGTCGTTTGATGAAGATGAATTTCCTCCGAGCACCGTTTCCTGCCGTAACATACCAAAAAGCATTCTCTTCATTCCTCATCATTGGTATATTCTCAATGTGAAAACGGTTTCCGATAAAGCAGCTACGACTGATTTATTGCATTTATTTATTTTTTGAGGGGGGGGGCAAGCAATACTCTGAGTAAACTTTATGATGAACCAATGAAAATATGAACGTCAACAAGAATTAGCGATGCCGAAAATTTTGCCAAAAGCAATTTTCAATTTAGTTACACCAAAAACATTTTTCCGGAAATTCATTCTGTGACAGTATTTGAAGGAAAAAAAGCCGCAAATTTCTCTAAAATTTTGGCACCAATATTTGTAACAATATTCAATTCGTTGTCTAATTCAGACTGCTCGCTGAGAAAATTAAACGACTAGTAAAAATATGCAGGAAGAAATTTGTTGAAAATGCTCAATTTAAGTGAAATGCACAACGATAGTTGAGATATTGCAGTTTTCGCGATTTCAAAACAATTTCTAGAAGTCGATATTGAATGCACGTTGTTTGCACAGTGCAGAAGATGACAGGAATAGAGTGGTTGAGTGACTTGGCATTTATTACGGAACAAAAAGATCGCATAACATCGCAGCCCAAATGGCCAACAACATCACATGAGCAATGGCATCAAACCCTCCATTGAAGTAGGCAGCAATAGAATTGTGTAAATTGTATGCGATAGAAACACAAAATTAATATGACAAATAAAAATTCAAATGGAAGCAAGTAATTGATGTTGTGATCCTTTCTGAATATATACTTATTTGTACGTCACGTTTCTCAGCCTCATCAAGTGGCACCTTTGTGTGCTACGAGGTGGCAGATTTTTCCATCAACATCCCCTGAGTGTCGTCAACATCGACATTAATGGAAGCAGTGCAAAAATTCGGATGAAACTAATTTGCCAAGGGATGACAGGCAATGGGATATGAATGGCGGCAGTTGTAAAGTAAAACATGGATGTCCACCGCTGGTTTGTATCCGTTTTATGTCAACACTGTCCCGTCCATATCTAGCATATGTTAATGAAACGAAATTCTATTTGGTGATTACTTAGACGAGAAATGCACGCACGGTAGTACTTCGGTTTGAATCACGCCAATTTGCCATCCCAGGTTATAAACAAACAGTTATAAGATATATATAAGAGGGAATGACTGATGCAATAAATTCGAATTTGTGCACTCATTAGATTCATCTTAACGCAGACGGACTTTCGGAAGGACGTTCCACGATTCTGGAACTTCATTTGCTTTTATTTTCTGCTTCACCGGTATGACGACACTGTCGAAATTCTTGGCTGTGAAAATCGAAAGTAGCACAGTACGATCCAGCAGCTGTCATTGAGAATCAAGGTGATGATCGATTTTCACACTGTTAGCAGAAGAGAATTAACATTTAGCCTTAGATGTTAACGAGATCAAAGCATTTATTACTCAAAGTACGATGACGTCCATTTGTGGGGGAAATAAAAGACAATTTTCTGCATCTTCTAATTTTTGTCTACCTGATATCTTAATTTCTTAAAAATGGTCGCAGCATCTAAATAGTTTATTCACAGATAAAATAACTGAGGAGTGGTTTTGGACTCGAAGTTGGAATAACTGAGCACAAAATCAGTCGGACTGACACAAGATGCCAAAAGCGGAAAAAGTACGGTGAAGCTCGCGAGGGCATGCAAATCTTTGTGAAACTTCATGACAGGGATATTTCGTGGATTCCCAATGAAAAAGTTCCAGGAATTCTCATTCCAAACGCATATTTATTCGAAAACATTGGTGCAGTCACATTATAAGAAACCGGCGGGTGAAAGAGTTGTGCTGAACATGTGGTTAGCCCTGTAAAAGAATGTGCTGTTCAAATCAACAACGTGTGTAGCCGGTGCCCTCGAAATGGCCGTTTTACGCCGTTTCTTCTATCGGTATTGCGGACTGTCACGTTTTTATTTGCCGCTGTTAACGATTTAGTGTTGATAGGACCCTATAGAACAACAGGGCTTTCTCTTTCTGTTTTTTGTAGCCGCTCTTCCGTTCTCCTGGGGGTTCCGGCGTGGATGCAATCTAATGTCAATCCCTCCCATTTTGAACACATTTAACGGGTAGTCGTATTGTCTGAAGTTATTTTCGATGCATGCTACCAAGGTCGATCACTGTTTTTCACAGCATTGAGCAACAGAATGAAAAAAAAATCTGCTGGGAGAAGAATGAGTACCACCTACACGTTTCTGAAATTTCTTCACTTTTTTGATGTTAAACATAATTCGAAGAAATGGCGCGCTGGAAAATGTTCGAATGCCCGCTGTAAGCGAACAAAAATAATATTTCATTCTTTAAATTCGTTGATATTTCAAAGTTTAGCTAATTTTCTCAAGTTAGAAGCAGTTCCTTAGGAACGGACTAACTCTGAAGAGAATGATTTCTGTTAGAGATACGATGAAACCTGTAGGCGCTGTTTCACTTGCATGAGAATTCATATGCAACAGTTTAACTTTCTATGCTTATTAATTCGTAGATTCGAATGAAGCGCATAAAAAGAAACGTCACATGGTTTCTTCATTACTAATTTTATGACGCAGTTTGTTCTAGAACGTTATTACGTTAAATATGGTTTGACTTCAGCCTCAAGTACCATGTGCTACGTTGGCCATCAGCTAAGCGTCTAGAATTTTTTTGAAGCAGCGGTAGCGAGTAATTCATCATTAGCCCCAAGTAACATCTAAAGAAGACAATGACAACCGCTCCAAAAACTTTCCTCAATGAGCGGGAATGTCGCGACCTTTGATCAGAAAGTTTGTGAGCATTATTTAAAGAGGTTTAATAGAATTCTGTGGGCATTTGTTAAAATGAGCTCTTTTCGCAATCGGTCTCACCACAACAATGAGAAAATTCAGTGAATTTTGGAAGTGAGCGCTCTATCGTGTTCCTATAGTAGACCGTGTTTTTGAGAATTGGACACCTTCCGTAAGTCCCACAAATGGTCAAACAAGGGTGAACAAAGTGTACCACACGAACACGAACAAGGTAAATTCTCTGACAATGATAGTAACGATTCCTTGAGAATGACAGCAAAGCTTTCTTTAAGCCATTCCATATAGTACAATAACATGCGCTCCATAAACGCTCAGAAACGCCTTGTGCTCAAAAACAGTCAAAAGTTCGATCGCACCTACGCTACATGCCACATGCCGTGCCCTTCACGTCGTTATCCCCTGCCCATCAGATGGACGATCCCTTGAAACATTTGGACGATTTTGCCAAGCGAACTCCACTTATCGCTCACTTCCCAAACACTGTTCTGTTTTGCCCCAGTAAGCCTTTTATTTGTCAAAATTTGCTCCGTTCATGAAATTTTCTGAAACTTCCGTACCGTACCGTCCCTCGGAACAAGAACAGAACGAAATGTCATAACACGGACATCATTATTTGAGGCATCAAGACCTTTGCGACTATAGCAAATCTCAACTGCCATTCCCTGATGTACAAGATGCATGAAATGACTGTCACTACAACCATTTTGTTGTTCCACGTAGAATGGCGTCCATACCGAAAATAATCTACGATGAATTCACATAGGACAATTCTAATTCAGCGCGAAATGATCGCTTAGGCAGCCACTTCCATTTGTGTTGCGCTGGACCACACAAGAAACCGCTCTGTTCCTGCTTGAATCTTGGATGGACGTCGCAGCAGCCGTTGAACCTTCCGTCTTTTTCGTGCTTGCTCACTGTATGTTTAACGCACGACAGGTATGACTCACTGCAGCTGCTGCCTGAAGCAGCTTCAGGCAGCAGCTGCAGTGAGTTCATTGTCGCTGTAAGGTCTGTCGCCGTTGCTTACAGCTCAATAGTGCATTTTATACATCTATGATATACTCAGCACAATTCCCATCAGCTTACCTCATACTATAATTCTTCCTATTCGGTGTCCTCAAGCGACTTTTGCAGTGGAAAGGCATTTATATACGCCATGCGGTTTTTCTGATCGCCTTCCCCAGTGTTTCCCCTACGTTTCGACTGATTTGTAGGGCGCCTACCAAAAAACATTGTTTTGCCTATAAAATCGGTCACTGTTGAGTGTGGTGCAGAAGAGGCTACTTCGAAACGTTGAACTCAAAGTGTTCCAGTAAATATTGGAGTTTGTCAGATTCGGATATGAAATTAAGCGACGGAGCTTTAGGATATTTTTTATGCATGCAAGTCTTAGCAGCTGCTCCATTCGCTGTTTTTAGTATTATCGAAGTTCAGAGCCAACCGCGAATGTTGCAAGACGCCTAGAACAAAAAAACCTCGTGTCGAAATGACGTTCTGGTGCGCAGATAGCGATATGAACTTGAAGAAATATTACTTTAAGATAGAATCTTATCTCTACGATTCACATAAACATAAATGTCTTCCTTGCAGTGTAAATCGTACAAGCTCCGACGAATTGGACCAAAAGTAGCCCCTCAATTTCGTTGATTCGTTAAATTGCAATCCTTAAGAGCCGTTGCATGACACTATAGCAGAAAAGCTGGGTGTGTCTTATGAACGAATGATAGAGACTTCTAATTCGCTCGACCCAGAGCAGTATAATAGAAAATCGATGAAGAGGGACTTGAGCGGTGCTAGGTTTTGCGGCTTTAAATATAATTATATTTTTTTTTGGGGAATCACTGTAATTTATAGCTTAACGTGCCTGGCACTCTAATTCTTGTTGTTATGTTCCATTTCGTCAACATATGTTCAGCGTGACGGAACTAATGCCTCTGGATTATTCCACGTATGATCAGTTCACGCTGTGGTTTTGATCCTGAATGAGGTTGGAAAATGTTCTGGCATCTGATCGTCATGCGAAACACTTGATAAAGAGTATGTGGGAGAAATTTTTGCACAGACCTTTTTATGGTACTCCATTCCATCACAATCCTTGTGCTATGTGGTGCTGGTCGACAAAAGACGAACCTGTTGGCACTTCAATGAGAAGCAATGCCCAATTTTTGGAAGGGCCACACAACTAAAATATCGAATATTACAGCAAAGTGGCAAAGCTATAGAGTTCAGTATTTTCTGAATTTGCTAGAAAAAACACGCAATGTTCGAATACAAATTTGGTGGTCGTACTACATTCGCAATGGGGACCTGGTAACTGGATTGTCATAGGTGTAATGGTCAATGAGCGACCGCTTCTCCTCAGCAAATATTACTCAATCGCAAGACGACTCTACGGAAGATAAATCCGAAGCTTTCCCACTGAAGGCCAAGAAAAATGCAAGCGGTGTACAGACTGCATAGACAGGCTATTGTGTGAAGACGACACGATGTGTCATTTGGAACTACTTTGTATATATGGCTAATGAAACTGGATTTTCTCATTACGCCTTCGTGTAGAAATCTCACATTTTCTTGGTGCCTTACCTCTTTGCAGACAGCATCAAGATTCAGAAAAATGTCACTAAGTTCCTTTTAGTTCATTTTATGTTTTTTTAGGTATCAAATTTTCTTCCGAATACGTTTAGCATGAACAGTTAAGAGGAATGCAACCAGCAGTTGACAGCACGCGATACTCTTGCAAATATTGCTGAAACACTTCTCGTTCTGAGAGGTCGTTGGGAGGCAATAAAAACCGAATTCGTCGAGTATTCCAATTAGAGCGTTGAAAGAGGCACATCAATTCTCATTAAGCGTTTCTAAAAGCAGTAAAACGGACATTGGCTGAACGTTTCCAAAAACCGTTACCGCAATTTACCAAAGAAAGTATCCTCATTTGGCAACAATAGGGTGTGTGTAACCTGTTACCATTTCACTGATTAAAACATCCTTCACTATCACATCTACTGACATATTCTTGTCAGAATACAATTTATAACGAACGTCTAACGCCATGAATCGAAAAGGAAGTGAGGGTTTCCAGAAGAATGCTCTCATGGAAATATTTCAGATAGTCAGTATGTTGTGCTCATAAGTTTGGAGTATCCCTGTTTCCACTGTTTGTTATCTCTCAAATAAGGTGATCGACAAAAAAAATGGATGAAAATTCAGCATTTACTTTTTGTAAATGCTGAATTTTCATTTCACTGATTAAAACATCCTTCACTATGATAGTGAAGGATGTTTTAATCAGTGAAATGATTAAAACATTCTTCCTATAGAACTGTTGCCCCATTCCTCATTACAAGGAAGAGCGGCATTTGAAAACTTGCCATCGTCAATTTCGCCGCTTGCAAGTGCACTAGAAACCTGCCCTTAAGCATGACCATGAATATTACGTACTGTATCAAACACAGCCTGTCAAATACAGTCAGCTCTTTTGCACTGTCTGGCGAAAAATAGCTCCTTCCTCGAATACAGCACTGCGTAGTAAATTTTTCACTCTCTCCGATAACCTCATCCCAGTTATTCCTTCGAAGGTCATAAAAAATGCAGCCCTTTCCTGAAAGTGAGCATTCCCCTCCACACCCCATGAAATGAAATGTAAAGCGTGTCGGAAGGATGGCACGATTGGAGCACTTCGGAATTCTATTCAAAACGGAGTAATAAATGCACGACCGAAAATCAAGTGAAGAATGCATGCATAGGTAAACGAAAACATTTTTGTTCAATCCTCGACCAAGCAATTGTTTTTGACACACCCTATGATGTGATGGCGGTAGGGCTATTTGTTAATGAGATCAGATCAGATGCCAATTTGAGAGTCTTCGGCCTCATTTTCCGCAAGTTACGAATTCTCCAAGCAGAAATTCAACGCTTTCGCTGAATCTAAAAACGCATTAAAAAACAACAAAGTGAAGATTTACTTTAAAATTTCGCAGGCATGAAACTGTACTACTCTTCCAACATATATTCTTTTCTGTAACCACAAATATTCATATACAGAAAATACCGTGAAACGCATACCAACTGTTGCACTGTCTTCGTAAAACAATTCTGCTTTTCGTCACAACCGTCACAACAGTGCTCATACATTTTACGCCACCAAACACCTAAGTATTAGAATTTTTGTCGGTGACTGAACTAGCCATTGGTGGAAGTGCCCGTTGGCGAATGGTCCTCGAACGCAGACTCGATTACGGCAGAGATTTCTCTTGGCAGAACTTGAAACGTCAGAACATCGTTTGGAAAGTAAACCTGATAAGAGTGGCAAATTTTTTGCGTATAAAAGTTGAAAATACTTCAACTGAACCTGACACTCACAGCCTTTCGACAACTGCAGCAATGACAATCTTATAAAATTTGCTGAAATAAATTCATCGAACGAGTATTACGCCCTTTCAAAAGTTTTTCCCTTGTTGACTTCTCAAGCTAAACGAAAAATATTGAAAATTTGTAAAATGCAGCCGAAGAAACAGTAAAACACCAAGAGATTTTGAGATCACCTTTCATTCGTGCTTGTTACAAAAGAAAAGAAAGACGTTTTGAACGAATATGAAAAGGTCGCTGAAAGATATCAGAGTGGAAAGACAACATTGTTGTATGGGTAATCAGTTCTCTGTGCATGTGATTGATGGCGAGAATTTTCAGCTTTGTTTTCATTATCCCAAAAGGTCGTTTCGTTCGAGCTGAGAAATGCTGTGTGACTTTTGTTATACATCACTATCAACTTTGCAATGGAGGGTTTACAAGAGGGTCGACTATTGGTGATTGCGATTTACGTTACTGAGCAAAGGACGCTCGACAACAATAAATAGGCTAGGAGGATTCTTCATCGCTCCCGTTGCGTCCCGAAAGTAGAGGCCTCAGTTCGCATCTAACGGTTTTCACGTACCATTTGAAGTCAATGCTAAACGGTACGTAGAACAATAGTTGTGCACTATTTGTAAACAGGCAACAATGCATATCGCATTTTCGTCCGAATCACAGTTTAAGCCGGTATTAACGCGCAATAAGCCGTTATCGACTTCATAAAAACCAATTAGAAGCCAACAAATGCAAACTGGAACAGAGCTCTGATGATCGCGAATGAAGAACTGGAAGTGAAAAAATAGCCGGAATGACCGCAGATATGAATCATAAATACTTAAATGCTCTCATGGAACGATTCAAGGAAATCGCTCATGCTAAATGAGTTCTAGTATACCTGGACCATATACTGGCGAGTGATTATGACGATATTAAAAAATCAACCTGCTGCGTTTGTTTCTAACGATAGCATGAGAAAATAGAACGGCTGGTATATATATAGCGCTAAAGCTCAGTTAGAATTTTGAATGCAGATTTTTCAACTATGATTTTTAACATTTACACCAAGATTTACGTCGGTATTCGTTTTAGCACTTACGCCGAGAACAACTCCATACAAATAGCGCAGCTCGTTTTAGTCAAGAAGAGAATCTATTTTTATTGTTTTTTTTTATTCTAATCTATTGCTTTCCAGAAACTATTTCTGCTATCTTTTAAGTTTCTAGCTCCTCTGAGAAGAATCTATCCACCATAAAATTGACATACTGTTGCACCACCATTTTGCAACTGTGGTCTCCATGCTTTTTAAGGGACGCAAGGATAATCATGAGGAGGCGAATTACAATGGAATCCTCCATCCAAAGGAGGACACAAAATGATGTTTTCGTGGTGTTTTGTTTTCTTTTCTAAGAATCAGTACTGTCTGAACGATGCGACAAAAAAATAGAAATGCTCAGCGGTAATGAGGAAATGCGCCACAAAAATTTAATTCGTTTTGTCAACGTTCAACACTTAATAAGGTATCGTCACACGCATCTCACAATAACAAAATGTTCGGCACATGAAAGCAAAGAACTCATAATTTGCAACAGCAAAGTTGAAATTAAAGCACATTCAAAAAAAACCAAATTTGCGAAAACTCATAAAGTACTAATCGGCAGTCACTTCGCTATTGACCTCATAATTACACCTACTGCGCCACACAAACTCTTCATAACAATGCAAAGGGAAGACGCATTATGCCACAACAACGATCTTATTTACGAAACGTGTTGGAAGAAAATTATAGTCATATCAGCAAGACAGTGCAACTCCATCTTGTAAAACCGCAAATCTCGATGGCACATTATGTGATTTTGCCCGGGAATTTTTCGCATGTAAGGAATATTCCGCTTTGTGCAGTCAAAATTTGCACTATAAATTGTGCACAATACCCGAGAAGGTAGCTAACTTGCTTATATGACAAAAATGTTCTTCTGATGCAACTCATATCATTCGGAAACTGAAAATTATAGCTCTGAAGCGCTCAGACCTGCATGCATGCTTGTACATCCTTGCGATAACAAAATAAAGTCATTTTGAATTCCTGAAACAATCCTACACATTAACGAAAAGTCACAGCCTTCCCCTGCGCAGATTACAGCTCTTTTTTGCCTTTCCTCGTTTTTGGAGGTGGAGTAGAAGGCTCCGGTTCCGGCTCATCGTCATCCTCGTCTGCAAGTACTGCGTTCATAAATTATCGCTCCTGAGCGAAAAAGAAACTCATTCGAATTTCACTGTTATAGTGGTGATACACCCACTACACAACCATAAATATAGCAGGTTCAAAGCAAATGGCCAATTTATAAAGGGAATGTGCTATTCGTTATTTTTACGAATAGGTTACCGACCTACAAAAAATAATCATTATTAGCCATCTTCAGACAGTTTCACTCATTAGGCATTCTTCAACTCAGTAATTAAGGATTGAGTTTTGAACACATGGGCGAAGGAGCATCGACGCAAAAAAGCTCTCTTTGCATGCAAGTTCAGATCAGCTCTACGACCATTTCAAAATCAATGCGCCGTTTTGTTAGACTCTGTGCTTTTCTTTCAGAACTTTTCACGAGTGAAGGATATGATCGGGGCATAATCGGTATTGTAATTACGTATTGTAATTGTAATGCAGAAAATGAAACCTGATTTTGCCTGTTTAAAGGTCATGTATTTCTTATTTCGTGCAGTAGAGTACAATTCAACTTGAGTACTCAACTATTCCAAGTTTTGGGTAAGGCGAATGATAATATATATGTGCTTACCGTCCAATGAAATACTGCCGTTCATGATCTGGTCAATCCAAGTTTGCAGCACTTCGAGATTGCTGTCGCGATGTTTCTTGGGATCGTCCAAATTAACTTGGGACATGTCGAACCATATTCCTTCTTTCTGCAAGCCACCGAAAATCGCTCGTACACACTTTACGCTTTATTAGCTATTATTAGCTTTATTAGCTCTCATGCAATAATGTCGTAACGTATAAAGTTGTATAAGGCTTGCAAATTAGAACGCTAAGATACCAATGCATGTTAAGTTCTCATTGTTTCATTCGCATTCGCTGGCGAGTCCACGCTCTCATTCTTGTACATAAACAATAATGTAAACGCTTATTTTGCCCTGCCGAACAAAAATCCATGATCACTGGAAAAACTGGAAAATTAATTAGACGCTTCCAGAGGTCAGTTTCACTAAGACAGCGAGAAAACAAGAAAAAAAAAGTGCATAATGCAGATTAAAGAGCTCAAATCTGAAGAGATCATGCAAAAACTTCGTTTCAGTCAACTCATGACATTATGAACAAAGAGATAGGCTCTGTGATAAGAAAGATCAAGAAATTGCTGAAATGCTACCGCGCAGAGAAACAGCTGTGGCAAAGCGCTTTCGACAGTCGAGAGGTTCGAAGAGCTGACTGGGACCGTCATTTTTGTGTGCACGATATGCGCGTGTTTGGCTAGCACTTTTAATTTAAAGACAAATAAAGCTACTTGCATTAAATTCGTAACCAGAGTCTCTCATAGGAAATTTCGATACGATCGATTAATCTTTTAGGAAGAAATTGTGTTTGAGGAACGAATTCGCAGTGAAGGTAGACAACATGGCTCAAACGATGCGGAAATTATACTTATTGCACGCACTACAGCAAGCAGTAGATACAACTTGATACGTAAATTTGTGGGCGAAGAATGAGCAATTCTGGATGCAGCGTCAACATAGAAAGCGGCTGCGATCGCACTGACAAAAAACGCTTGATCATCACCTTCAGCATGCATCAGGCGCAGTTACCTGACTGCCGGCTAGGCCGAAATCGCTACGCACAGATCAACATTTTTGCTTTGGTTTCTGAGCACCTGTTAAGCAAACTAGACGTTATGGAATTGCGAAAGCATGGTGCCTATCCTTCTGGCACGTTTCAAATGCTGTTTACAAGGAGATTTGCCAAATGGCGTGCATCGAGCGCCAAGAATAAAGAAATGCTTACATCAGATACGTCAACCAATCCAAGCTGGGGTCCCTCCTCAATATCGATGCCAAACATTTCCTCCCAAACGTCCACCATAAGCGGAAACTCGTCTAAATGCAAAAGATTGCGAAATAACGGATTGTACTATGCTTAATAGAAATATGCGAAAAGGTTCTGCAAAAAACAGATTTTACAGCCTCGCCTACATCACATAACAGTCCGCGAAAAACAAGTTATCTATCTCGGCAAAATTCCTAAGAAGTAAGAAATTCCACTTTTTTCGCTCAAGCTCGACAATGACATCTTTTAATAGATCGGCTGGGTAGGTTAGTGGAAAGAAATTAAATTAGAAAGATCGGCTTCACCGAACCGTTTCAAGTCTTCTGCTCGAGAAATTACCTCCGGAGTCGATGTGACAATGTGCTCGAAATAACAAATCTTGAACCAGAAGACCGTGAACGAGATGGCTATTCTGTTGTAATTACAAAATAGATCAAAGCCAGGATGTGAATGGTTTCTTTGCAAAATAATATTGATATTTCAAATAGGATGGACGTTTCGTTTTGCAAACATAAAACTGGTTTAAAATCAGTTGCTGACATATTGCGGAAAGTGCACACAAATATTTGCTCGAATTTTTGCTTTTACGTCATGAACGAACCTCAAAGCATTATTACGTTGGTAAGAGCAAAAGTTCATACAAAGATTTCAGCACTCATAAAACGTCTCATTGAAATACTTCAAAAAGAAAGAACATATACCAGGGTCGATAAGGACGATCATGAGAGTGCCAGCGTGTTCGCTATTCTCATCGGCGAGTTTTTGCAATAGATTGAACATTGCACGACCTTCTCGACTTTCTTCGTCGCAAAACGCAATCACCAGTTTCTCATCTTCGTCCGCATCTTTCTGCAAGCATCGATACGCTGCAGTTATGTTTTATTTTATGTACAATGATTCAAAAATGATACCCAATATTTCTCAAAATGAGTTTCGCAATTTTCGAAAATTTTTAGGGACTGGTGCGCTTTGCATAGTCCCAATTCTGTTGCTGGAGGCTTCCAATGTTGCGTTCTTACAAGTATCAAAAGACCTGAAAGAATGCGCTCATAAAATGATGTAGAGGTTGATAACGAGTGGCGAGCGATCTACCGTGCTCAATCGTTCCCATGGCATTGTTTCACCGGTGGGATTTTATTCCTTGTTTTTGAGACGACGTGGGGAGACGCTCCTTCGCCCTGGTTCCCCTACCACGTTAAGATCCGATACGACTGCACGTGATTCTCTGATTGCAACATGAAAGCTTACCCAAACATTGAAGTAGTTCTGTAGAGTAAGTTTCTGCATGACCGGCTCCTTGTGTTTTTCAACCCAGTCCTCGAATTCGTCTTCTGTATCGACTGAAACGGGTGCGTAGATTGGATCGTCCTCAAAGGGTCGAATCATTTGAACTTCACCGATACGTTTCAGTCCCATCTTACGGGCCCACTGAAAGCAAGCATTGCTTTCCCGTTAAATAAAATTCAGGCAAAGCTTCGTTTTTAGGTTAAAAGGCTCCGTTCGTCGCTTTCACTCGACCGAGGCAGACCTCGCGCTTAGCAATAATTCACGCATTTTTGTCGGAAAAAATTGAAAGAGATAAGTCATAAAAAATGCACAACTTTCAGAAAATCAAGCGACTATCGTTGATACTCATCTATGTTTTTGCATGTTTGCTAGTTGTTCTTCGCCTGTTTTTATGCGCTTTAAATTTTTTGAACTAGCAAGTGGTGAGATCGTCAAGAACGGACATCAGACAGGGCATATCGTCGTTGGAGGGATGGGGAGTGACACGAAGAGATACATGCAACATTCGCTCATCCGTCCTATCATTTCGCCATAGCCTCCTCTGTTTTTAGGAGAAGTACAAGAGAGGAATGGGAGGAATGGTAATTTTCATTCGATAGTTTACCGAAAGTTGGAATGGAGAGGGAAAATTATAGAAATTAAGGTGAGTTAACTGAGACAAGTCTGAAGAATGAAAGAAGGAAGAAACTGCTGGAAACGTAAACTGAGTTGGATATGATGGTAAAAATGAGCAACATACATATGAGTTGACGACAGCGAAGAATTCAATCTCCCCCATGAAATCCTCAGCAGCCTCTTCGAATTCTTTCAGTGCTGCAATAGAGAGTTGAATTGCAATTCAGATTTTGGCCTCATTTCGTTATCACCATTCATGAAGTTCGTGATTTTAAAATGCTTGCTTTCTACAAAAGAAAGTGACAAGTGTTGTTCTTTGCTCTAAAAAATCTTAGCAAGGTACATTATACTCGATCTGCATCAGAAACGAAATTTTCTCAAGTTATGCGGTTTATTTCGCACAGCCAAAAACAATGCATAAAACCCCGAGCACGAGAATTCGTAATTATAAGCTACCGAAGCCTTGCTAAAAAGACGGCTTAGGCCCAATAGATGGGAGGGAAGTGGAAGGAAAGGGCTTAGTAAAGGTGGACTATTTTGATCAAGATTTGGTCCGGGACAGCAAATCAAAAGCGTGAGACGTGAGACGTACATCATGTGTTTGTGCATACGATGCGCGTCTTATTCAAGCGCCCATTTGCGCATGCGTTGTGTGTAAGAGGCGGATCACAGGCATTTTTCGATTTCGTAGGGCCCGAGGTTTTCTACAACCGACCTGGCTACAAACGCGCAGGTCGGCCATATTTAACTATTTGTCAGTGCTGTTACTTCGTCAGCTAGTGTTACTTCGGCTGTAAGATTTTCTCACCTGAGGTAATGCTGCATATAAAAAGGAAGTCGATTTTACCAAGAAAAAAAGGCATACCTGCGCTGCCCGGTTCAAAATAACCGATCACTCGTACAGTATCATCCTCAAGAGATTCGAATTCTTCCTGATCATGCTCATCGTTGATAATAGTTACTGGATCGTCAGGAATCTAAACACCAAGCTGTAATAATGTGAGCAAGCTAAGCAAATGTTTTTGCTGGCTGATTTGGAAGCGCTCCGAAGTTGAATATCACACAATATTTTAATGCTGAATGATGGTGTAGAAGTACTTTGAGGTGGCTTCCTGTGAAGCTAAAAAATGAACTGAGGTACTGAATGCGTCCTCTGTTTGCTGGCAGCCTCAGCCGCCCATCGCTAAGGTCCTCGAAAGAAAAAAATAGTCACTTTTAATGAACGCACGGCATTACTAGAAATAGAAAACACCAAGACTACAATAATCAATAATTTTCATGTATAGTTTTTCACTCTCACTGGTCGAGACAAGCTACTACTACTTTTCGCAAAATCTGATATTCAGATATTTCACGGCTGGCAATTCATTTGAGCATAAATTCTGACTCCAATAAGAGTCAGAATTTATGATCAAATTGAAAATTCGACAGATGTTTCACGGCTGGTAATTAACATAGATGAGATATGCAAAGATTCATGTTAAGCAGAGCTAAAAACCCAACAGAATCTGCACCAGAAGAAATGTTGGCAAATTCGTTCCGTCGTCTCTTACGAATGGGCACAGTTTTACAAGTGATTTTCAGGCCAAAGGGCTGTGATTAATTGTATATACAATAAGACCACGCAACAATAAGGCGTGCGACTAAAGACAGATGTTTAATGCTTTTAGTCACTAATGAAAGACAGAATTTTTGAAGACAAAACAGCCAACATCCATGAGCCATGACACAAACGTGTCTGGATCGCGAACGCCGTGATACTCAATCTTGTAGCCATCTTTGTAGACATGGATGGTATCTTCGCCTTTCTCGACCTCTGAAATTTTCTCCATTATCAAATCGCTTTTGTTTGGCATGAATGGTAGGATAAACAGTTAGGATTTTTAAGTGCGTTTCAAGTTTTCTAGTAGCACGGCAGAAATCAGGAAGAGCAGAAGGTTACTGCACTCCTCATTTCTTTGCTTTGAAAAGGTGGATAGAATTTTGAAAGTAGCATGATCGTAAGTTGACAATTAAAACGAATTCAAGAATTAAACGACCGAAATATGCCCACTTTTGCTATTTACAGCAGGCAGATTCCCTAATAAAAGGTTCTTGACTTGAAGCCGCTCGCAAACTTCTTTCTGGAGATTTTCAGCCCTTGCCTTCATTACTCGACGACCGCTCATTTTTTTACTTCTCACATGCGGGCGTACATGTTTGCAAAACAGAACATTTTTTTTACTGTTCATTATTTTTTATGGCTCATTTTTACGATTCACTACTGGATGTGCCACAGAATACGATGTCTTCAGATTCCCTTAATTTCAGATCCACTGCGGTGTCGGTTGCTCAGCTCATAGCAACAGTAGTAACGGGAGCAGGCCGTAGTGAAAGAGAGCATGAATGTTAAGAAATGAACTGCAGAGCAAAGGCTAAAATATGAAAGGGAATACAGTAGAAAGGATTCAGGTGAACGCAGATTGTTGCGAGGAGCCAGAGGTAAAACTCTTTTCATGTTGAGCACAACGAACTGAAATACAAAATTTACTGCCCGTTTTTCCGCTCGTAAAAGGATTTTTTGCTGATATCAGCTTTCACTGCTGTTCTTTTCACAAGGCAATCGAAAGTGCACAATAGCCATTTCCGTATACCTTCTTGCTTTCGCAATTTTGGCTCCTTTGTTGTGTTCACCGTGTAGAAATTGTATCCTCGTTTTGTCATGACTTGAGCAGATAACTGCAATAAATAGGCTGTATTGAATAATTGTTATCTTCAAAATTTCACGTGAAAGCATGTTTTTGCAAAAGGTGCGCCCATTACATGGGCTTTATTCGCGCATGCGTAAGGCACACGATGTATACATAAGTATACGGCGCTCCTATATGTTTCCTACTGACCGTGGCCCTAGATTATTTAATGCGCCCTACTCCCACCCCCACCCTCC
>JPKZ01001313.1:472077-508620 GCA_000803305.1 Toxocara canis
CCCCTCCCACGTTCACCCTCCTCCAACTTCTGGGTACCTTTGTCGCAGCTGATAATGCAGTAATGGTCTTCTGCAGAAAGTAAACAACCTAGAAAATTGTTACTCTTCTCTCGAGAAACTGGCCACGCTTTCTCTAGATTGAGGTAATTTCGTACAAGCAAAATGAATCGAAGATACTGAGAGGGAGGTAAATCCAGTAATTATATCGCGCTTACACTCTCTCATCAGTGATGCAGCTCGCCGAAAATTCATATAATGCACAGAATATTTTGTTGAATTCTTATACTCATGTCATTTTCATTTTGTATTGTGTGTTTTGTGTTCTTTGTTTTTATCTTTCTCTTGCCTCCTAGCTGCAGAAACTTTTAATTTTTTTGCCCTTCTGCACATGTTGATCGCTATTTTTCGCTTCAACATATGATCTAGCGGAAAAGGAAAGACGTAAAATACATAAGAATGTGCAAAACCTGATTTTCGAGAATCGATGTACTAACGGAAAGAAGTGCATGTGTCCAAGACTTGCTGGATGTACAAAAAATAACTCTTCATGGGAATTGAAACAGAGGAGAAAGGAGAGGGGGCACAGTGGTTTATCGATCAAGTACCATTAAATTTTTTTCAGAAAATGCATATGGCACATATCAGATGAGATAATAATTCAGAACAAAGGAACTCTAAGAGGCGTGATAATTAGTGAAATTGCTGACTTGACTGATAACCGAGATGAGACCATTGCTCCAAAACTATTTACTCAACTTCCAACTCAAAATGCTGTTACAAAAACTGGCTGGATAGACGTGCCTAAGGAAGAAAGGAAAAATAAGGAGGCACGAAAAGTGAAGGATGTCGAAGAGTTCTGAAAAACAAAATCGCTGTTGATAAATTTACCTGTAAGAAGCATTCGTATTGGTCCAACTCAGGATCGTCCTCTTCAACGTCGTTAAAGAAAACTATTGATTTGGCGTCTTCAGCAAAAACTGTCTTATTAAAATTCTTTTCGGTTAAGACCTGAAAAAATGTTCGACGTTAGCCATTGTGTTAAATTAGCGTGAGTAATACTAAGTTCATGTTGTCTCAATGAATTTCACACTAGCGCAGATTTTGATAGCTGTAGTTTCAAAAAAAAAAACTATATTTTAAGTTTGCCGCGTTCGGTATTATAGGAGCCCATGTTTTAGACCGTATTTTCACCTCTGGCAGTTGCCGCAAAGCGATAGCCACACTTATTCACGTGAAATGTATGTTTGTTCAGGTAGAGGAAGTGAAAAAAGTTTGTTAAAAAATTGGTCTGTAACAAATGACGATAGCAGTTAGTCACTTCTCCATTCATAAAGAACGTCTTTTGGGATATACAGAGGTGCGAACTATGGATACATCGGCAGCCAAGATGTTCAAACATATCTCTTTGATTCCTTCTACTCTAGGAAGAATGTCTTTGGTCGATAGTTTCTATTTGTTCTCTGTATGTGTGTGCCTGCTTGCGCCCTTCGTCGCATCTGTCGGTGTGTCTGTGGCAATTATCGTTTCTCGATTAACAGATGAAAACTCGCCGGATTCTAATACGACGGCGGAAATGCCCGTTGCTGTGTGAAACTTTTACAGGAGAAACCTTTGACCTTCTAAACGGGTTTACCTTCCACAGAGGCAAATTTCTCAATGGAAGACTGACACAGTTGATCGGCTGGACGGAAACATGAGCCTATTAGCAGTGCGTCCGTCAGCCGTAAAAACTGTTATTGTATTGTACGCCTGCTGCCGTCGAAGAAACTCGCGTGCACTGGCACGCCTTATAAATTTATTTTGCAATCATTCATACTTCACCGAATAGAAGACCTCTCACAAATAGAACACGACATCTCGAAAACTGAAAACGATAGATCCTTTTTTAACGAAGACGACAGCTGTTGAATAGGAGTTGTTGTTCTTGGGAGTTGACAAAAGCAGACCGCTCTACCCCATTTTGAACAGAGCGGCCTCTTGAGTGGAGCCACTGCCTTTGAAAAGAAAAGTGCTACTGAATCGCGCACATGTCTTGAATGGAGGAAAACACTCTCGAAAGTCGAGAAAAGTGTAATATATGAACCATGTCATCCTTTCAAAGAAATGTCAGATTTTAAATTACGTACTTATATGTTGTTCACTAGATTCAAGTTGCTTGCTGTCTTCAAAAATTTCGTGTGGCAAACCCATAATTGAAACATTTTTGTGTCACACTTTCTGAAACAGTATTTTCCTTTCTTATTCGTTGATATAAGAAGATTATAAGTCGCAGCTATGAAGCAGGTTTTCTTTTGCATCTAATCACAAGACAGATGAGAAAAGACGCAACGCAACAGTCAGTTTCTGGCCGTAAAAAAGTTTGAAAAGCTGAAAGGTATGAGCAAGTGTGGGACCTCATTTCATTAGTTTTCAGCAGCCGCGTACGCTGACCGAGAAAAACATTATTTTTAACCTTTCGTTTTAAGTTATCTCAGTTCACTTTTATATTTGTTCGAAAACTGCTTAGCATTTCTTACAAATTTAATGCACACGAGCAATATTTAAACGCAGTTTAGTTCTTCCTCTCCTTAAAACCTATGCAAGCTGAGCCTTAGTAACATGTCTGTAGCTAGCATCGTAATGCGACCCTTAACAAAAAACTCATAGAAAATGTCACTAGTTCAGAAGTAAGGACTTTGTCATGAAGCTGGCATTGAAATGACTTATAATTTTTTAACAAAATCTCGCTGAACCAACATGTGCAACTATAAATGAATTAAGCATCATAACGAACATTCCTCTATGATATTTTATTTATTTACAAAGTTTGATAGTAAAACCGAAATTCACCATTAGTTGCATATATTAGATGAGGCATTTTTCTCCCCTGGTTCTTTTCAGATTCTTCGTTGGGAAGGCAACATTTATCCCTCCCATCCCCCTCCCCCCCCGGCATTTTCCTCTCCCCGTTGTAGAGTAAGGAACAAAGGGTAGGAAAATGCGAAATCTTGAAAAGTAAAACCTCAGTTCGATCGAACCCATCGTATTCGAGCTCTGGGTAACCAAGGAACATGCAGTCGAGATCTTCGGTCTTGGTATTGCTAACTGCAGCATTGCTGATGCCAATTAGAAACAGCAATAGAACTGCAGCTACAAACCTCACGCCCATTTCCCCAACTGAAACAGTTTAAGGGTGCAAGTTTTCCTCAGTTAAAATAAGACTAAATAGCGGAAATAAACTCGATCGGTTTCGTTGAAGTGCTGAGCGAGAAAACAAATAAGCTAACAGCTCCATCAAACAAAAATTTAAATGGAACAACGCAGTAGTAAAATATGAAAATTTTTGGAGGACATGCGATTCATTCTCGCCAGTGATCTTATCTGTTCCTTTAAAATTAAAGAGCATAGAAATCGCTCCAGAGATGTCACCAGTAATTTTTGAAACCGCCTTCCCAGCTTGTTCCTTGGATGGTCTAGGTTGAAAATGATTGAGGTTCAGCTGGCAAATTGTAGAATGAATCGGTTGCTATACCTATTTGACTGTTAGCCGACTTAAAAGATTCGTGACGAATCGGTATGGCGTTTTCTGTAATCGTTTTTCAACATCTGTTTCAGATCACATACAACGCAAAATACACCATAGCTAAACTTCTCGCGCTCATAGAAATCAACAGAATTGTCACTCCACCTAAAGGTCAACGCATCAACACTTGCAAAAGTTCTCAAGCGCTTCTGACCATAATAGTAGGCTATCCAAAAAAAGGACCTACTAGTGAAAACAAAAAGTAATCGTATTACAACGTTCCAGGGGGATGACGAAACTATGTTTAAAAAACAATGGAAAGTGAAAGATCGATACTGTAGAAGCGAAACAAATCCTCTTTGATCAATTCCATTGAACAAATATTAACAGCAAAGATCACTTACCACACTTCGTACGTGGGAGGGAGAAACTGCAATGCTACAAAAGCATAAGTGCAAACCAAAAACTAATTACACACGCTTTACGATCAACGAAAGGATTGTACATATGCACTCAAAGCACCGATCCGTTGCTCAATAGTAATATGATAGAAATTACCATAGCTTTATCTCGTACTGAGAATGGTACGACAAAAATATAGCAATTTTCTTCTCAACTTCCTGTGATTCACATAAATATCTGATATGTGAACAATTCCCTTCCTAAATCTGAATTATTCATAATTTTTCATCGCTTAAAAGGAAGATCCGCGAATTTATTGGCGATATACAAAGAAACAATTGATAAAGGATACCGAAAAGTTATGATTGAAAACGAACTCTCAGACGACCTGTTGCGATTGGTTGAGATATGCGATGCTAGAACTGCAATACGGAACAACACAAAAGACAGCTGTGAGTGGCTGAGCAAACGATACGCACAGCCTCAGCTTTAAGAAGCTGGCTCTTACGGAACATCTCAGCTGACAGAAACAACCGCTCTACCAGTCCGTCATCATCTTGGGTACCTTATTATGAATGGGCTAGCTTTTGATGTTGAACGGTCGCCGAAGAGTTATAGGGCGCCTGCATTTATTCGATGGAAAACCTTTATTGTAGATAAAAATACAGTTCGGTACATCATTGAAAGTTGTAATTGCGCCCTGCTTAATGAGTTCATTTTGAAACTTAATATATATTCAAAAAACTAGCTCACAGAAGGCTGTAATGGAAATATGGAAATATTTTAAACTAGCCTAGCATGAAAGAAAAATGTTCCGTTTGTATTAGGGCATAAAAAGTTAGCTTAATACTCAGTCTGAGCAGCACAACACTAATTAGGAGGTTTTTTGAAGCAGATTTAAATGGTGTCGAAGAATTGGGTGTAAAGTTGACTCAGTAGCCCACCTTAGAAAAAGCTGATTCAAAATGTCTTACGGAGTCTCCTCACATTCACAAATCGTTTATGGTCGTAGTATACTGTATTACATTAAAATGCCATTCATCTCAACCATATATTCACCAGCGACCGCGAGAACAACATGCTAAGTATTTGTTTTTTGGTGTCCAAGTCAGGCTGCTCTATACTGAAAGCATGATGATGACGAAAACACTTCCGCAAGAACTTATTATGCCCTAATTTGGTAAACACTAACGCGCTTTTCTTCCCGAAATAATTCTTTGGACGACAGTATGACTTTCATTTGTTAAAACTGAGCACTCAAAGGGAACTTCAGATGCATAGTAACAAGTAAATAAATCTACACAGTAGGAGACCATTCATATATAACCAATAACGAGCAGGTGCACTTAATGGACATATCATTCCAGTGATCAAATGAGCCAAAATTTGGCCGATTGTAAATTGGACAAACCGAGGCGGAGAGTGGGGATCGAGGTGTTACCCAGGTAGCAGCGCGTACAGGTATCACATCTCTTACACAAATCATTAAAATATATCGTAAACCACTTCAGTCAGCTGAACCATCAGTTCAGCCAGCTGCAGCTTTCTTCGGCTGATGTTTACGAAACGACCTTCATAGCACAGCAATAAATGTAGACTTTCGCTGCCACAGCGTCGTCTACGGAATAATAAACACTTGCAAATCGTGCAGTCACTGGACAACACCAGAAGCAACAGCTAGCAAGAATCTGTTCTGTGTATGTGTGTTTCTGGTGCAGTTGGTGAGTTGTGTGGCATGCGTGTAAAAGATTAAAAAAATTGTAACGGAAGATGCTTGCCGGATGCGCGGTGCTGAGGCTGAAGACATGACTGAGGTGGCTAGCCTAGCTGCTCGACTATGATGATGATACTGCTGCTGCTGCTGCTGCTGGTGGTGGTGCTACTGCTGAGCTGTAGATGTGCGGTTCAGTTGGTTCGATGTTGAGTGTAACAAAACGGGCTCAATGCTTTAGCTGATATGTGAAACGGGGTTCGAAGAGCGTGAGCACGCACTCTCGCATCGCATCGCACGCCTCGCTGTTACCGCCCAGACCAGGTGCCGTTGCTCAACTGATTCGTTTTCTTTCTTGCTTTTTTTTTCTCGTCTACAGAACACAATCACTGATTAACTCTTTCACTTCACACTCGTACAGTGTCTCCCTTTGCACGCATGTTTTTGAGCCTGTCTGCTTGCAGGTTAGATGGTGCTGAAATCCGCTTGGTTGCGATATTCGCATCAATAGTATCAAAGTCAAAGTTAAATTTTTTTTCATAAACGTATCTCTCATTTTTTTTTCATAAACATATCTCTCTTTTTGAGAAGTCTGTGAACATTCTTGTGGTCGCTGGAGTTTTGCTCACGGTTCCAGCTGAAGTAGAACAGTAGGATTTCGCTGTCTTGTGTTCCCGTGTTCTTAGAATATGAGCAATGAGGTTGGCGAAGGAAAAAGAAAAAATAACGGAAGCAGACGGCTCCGCAGATTTGCTGGCATGTAAAATCCTCCTTCACCGTTCTGAGAAATGCACATACTACTTGGCCAGTACCCTCCTTGAAAACTTTCAGTTGCTTCTGATGCTCGCAAAACACAACATCGTGCTGGAAGTTTGCAGCCGTTGAAGAATGCTATTGGATCTCAAACAGTGCTGCGAAAATAGCTCGGACATTAATTTGGTGTTATTGACTTCGCATTAACGACACAGTTTTGTAATTGTCGGCCTTCCCTTTTTTTGTTGCTGCAACTTTTTTGAGGCCAACTGAGCGAAGTAATGTGAAACCACAAGTAAACCTTCTTAAGGAAATCGCTTCGCGAAATGCATACCTTCGAAAACAGGAATTTTTGTGCCATATTCCAAAGAAAGGGAGCTAAAGTTGCAGCAGCTTCTCCAAGCCAGCCACCACTTTCACGGCAGTCTCATCTCAAAATTCAGTCTTCCTTTGGATAAGCCAGTTTCTATCAAGTCCCAAAATTGGTTTCTGGCTCACTTACATTCTCCATTTGGGAGACGCAGCTTTACACCTGCGTTCGCGAAATGAACTGAAACACGAGTTCCCATTTTTTGAATCAAAGGGTTTACGTTCTGACGACGCTTTCATGATTCATAATAAGTTAACCTCTCATTCGTAAACAACATTGCCTGTTTTCTTGACCGATATGCACTTAAACTGTTAATTTCGATGAACTCATTCATCGTTCGTCCAATAATCCAAGAATGAAAATACTTCCTATAATCTTCTTTTTAAAATTACGTTTTAAGAAAACGGTAGTCAGTGAAATTTGACTACGCTTGCAAGCTCTCAACAAGTTTACTGCATTTTTTCCATCGATCTTTCCGCATTTCTTTCTAATCTTGAAGTGTGCCAGTCCTCCTTTCAGAACGCATTCGTTCAGATGCAATTAACTGCAGCGTTAACAGAACAGCCCAGTCTGTGCATTCGTCTTTTCGTCGTTCTTCTATTTTCATTTCGTTCGATGACCGCATACTATACTTTACCTGCAATACAACCAAAGTTCATACGATTTCACTACCAAACCCTTTTACCTACCTGCTAAATGTGTTAGCATATTGTTGACTTCTTATGCCATACGACTAGAAGGAGATGCGGCAAAATCACGTCAAGAAAGCGAATTCATCAATAGGTGTCGTCTTCATCTGCAACGGATTCGTTTAAAACCAAAGGTTCATCCGCAAAACGTCTTTTTTTCTGGAATAGTTCAGCGGGAACGAGTGCTATTTTTAGCGGAATGATGTGTCGAGTGAAAACTGCTAAGGTCCCAGACCTAATAACCGGAGCTAATTAGATCAGTCAAAGAGATCTTGTGGTGAAATGAATACAGCGACAACAGCAGTTATAGTAAGCGAATGAAAGATATGATACCGCATTGTGTGTAAATGGTTGAAGCGATGATCTTTTTTGGCAGCAAGTTATACGTTTTAAGTGCAAGTATTTTTAGATCTCACCTTTGTAAAAAGCGATATTGTTGTATCAGAGTGATAACGTTTTCCGTAACGTTTTCCTCAGTTGTGCTAATTTTTTTGGAGAAGTTTTTGTTAAGATTTTGATGTGTATGATCTACTGCCAAAATATGAAATTAGCATTGTTTTTACTATTGCAATTTCGCGCATGCCAATTTCTTTCACATATGTTTGCGAAAACAATGAATTCAAGCGCTAAGAAGTGGTTATGAGACATTGCTCATAGCAAATTGTAATCGCAACACTTCAAATGTGGTAAAGCTTTTTTTTTGGCAATAAGGCATCAAAAACAACAAGTCCACAATGAAAACGAGGAAAAAGCATTTGCGAGCAATGGTTTTGTTAACGCAAGACTTGTTTTGTATTGAGAAATTACGTTTAAATAGTTGGTAAAGGACTTGTGAAGTTTTATCACGAATGAGAGAATGTATGGAGAGAGTGCAATCTGCTGGGCGGTAGACGCTAATACTTGAGGTAACTAACGGCTGTTCGATGAGCATGCCGCCGTTCAAGAACTGCCTAGAGTGCCTCTTGCCTATTCACACCTTCTGAAGTAGTTGCGCTCACTTTTCTGATACCGCCCGGCTGCAATTGAGTCAGAGCCAAGCGTTGTACGGATGATAAATCTGGTTAATGCAACGGGAATATTTATACTCATTTTCAAGGCGGAAAAATTCGGAGGGAATACACAGGATTCGTGATTAGCTGCTTTAATTTTTCAAAATTTGCGAGCAATGGTTTTGTTAACGCAAGACTTGTTTTGTATTGAGAAATTACGTTTAAATAGTTGGTAAAGGACTTGTGAAGTTTTATCACGAATGAGAGAATGTATGGAGAGAGTGCAATCTGCTGGGCGGTAGACGCTAATACTTGAGGTAACTAACGGCTGTTCGATGAGCATGCCGCCGTTCAAGAACTGCCTAGAGTGCCTCTTGCCTATTCACACCTTCTGAAGTAGTTGCGCTCACTTTTCTGATACCGCCCGGCTGCAATTGAGTCAGAGCCAAGCGTTGTACGGATGATAAATCTGGTTAATGCAACGGGAATATTTATACTCATTTTCAAGGCGGAAAAATTCGGAGGGAATACACAGGATTCGTGATTAGCTGCTTTAATTTTTCAAATTATGCGATGGTGGTCCGCGAACAGGAAATAACACGGATTGCAAAATTAGATTGGTCTTTTTTTTTCTTCCCACGTTTGCAAATGTGATGTACTTTTTCTTTAAAACCTCACACTGCTAGGAAAGTTTACCTGCACAGGATTCTGGAAATCCGTTCAGATAGATAACAGCTACAACAATTTTGGACTGCAACACTTTTAAGAAGAAAAAACAACAAGCAGATGGGGTAAATGCACGAGTATATGAAAATTCCACTGGCTTGCAATTAAGATGATGAGGCGGCGTAACACCTAATTCAAAAAAGAAAATCTTTGCAATAAGCGCACGAATGTGAAAAATAAAAGGCGGCACCGAAATACAGCAAAAAAAGCGAGGCTAGTTTATAGTTGAGAGTTATAAAGAATTTTAAAGGATGCCACTTTTCAAAACGCTTATTTAACAGGAAGGTTTTTTCCCGTTCTAATGTACAAACAGTTTTAGCACAATCGCTCCGACGACTGATGAATGATGGTGATAGGCCAAAGAACTGCGGTAAGAAAAAGGTAGATATACTAGCTGCAGTGCTTCATCTTGGAATGATGAAGCAGATTACTCTTTCGCGTTACAGAGCTCACCAACTGTCGAGGTGCAACGCTATAACGCTGTTTTGAGACCGAATTAAATCTTATTACAATCTTTCTTATTTCCGACATCTCCAAGTATCAGTTCCTTCACTAAGAGAATCAGAAAGGTTGATTTATTTCTGATGCTAAAAGTTCTGGGCTTTTTTACTTGTTATGACTGAAGCATATTTCACACTTGCCTAGGGTAGGTCGAAAATTCTGTTACATACTTCAGCGTGCTAAGCTCCTTGCAGCAAGCTATTTTAAAGGGAGAGGTGAGCGTCTTTCGATAGGCGAGCGCGAATCCTAAAGTGCAAAGCTAAGAAGCCCATGAAAATTGTTCCATGCGAAGTGCCGAATCGCTTCTAACTTGTACACTTTATCCCACATCTGCGTAAACGGCTTCTTTTCAAAACATGTATTACGTGATTTCGAATTCCTGTTCAAAGGCCTTTCACCAGCGATGGAGGGAGGGATTGTTGCGAAGATGGGAGGGAGAGGAGGCGGGGATCAGAACACGTAGAGTTCTAGAGAAAATATTCTTTGTCAAGAAGAAAAAGAACTCTGATATGAACGGCGAGGAAATATTCTGCCCGGCCTTTGCACGAAAGGAATCAAAACCCGAAATCTCGCTTGAAACTTGAACTCTTGATGGCTTCAGTGGGACATCCCCCTATATTTGTTTATCGCTACTTCGAAAGTGGGAGCTCCCGCATTCGATCACGAAGCATCACGCCTATGAAAGAAGATATGATGTACTGGTACAAAACCATTTAAAAAAAGGACTGGAAAAGAACTTAGATAAAGTTAGAAGATATGGAACTGAAAATGAAGGTATAAGACCTTCTATAGGAAATACAATAAGTTGGAAGATAGCAGCTTTCCATTTCCGTGATATTTCGGTCTCAACCAGCAATACTCGAAACAGACCGATAAATCCCCCTGCAAATAGTGGTAGCACTTTGTTCTATATCAACGCTGCACTATCATGCGAAAAGAGCGAACATCGAGTGTGACTTTATTGAGTGCTTCGTCGAGCGCAGACTTCTCCCAGTTAAAACAACATTTTTGTTTATCAAAAACTTCTTTTTTTTAATTTCAAATTCGCGTTGTCTGCGCATTTAACCTCAAACAGGCCGGAAGGCTCATGCGCGGAAGTGCGTTTTACTTTTGTGGCCGAATCACTTTTGTCCGCACAGCCAAAGTGCTAACGTTTCGACAGTGAACAATTTCTTAATTTCCACGATCAAAACAGATTGTGTGTTTTGATGCTTTGATGAACGATTGATAAAAAATTGGGAATGAACAAAACTGCTCAAATAAATGAAACAATTTCAAGCAAATATGACTGCTCCATCATCAAACCCTCTTGTCTCACTGACTCCTCATGAGTGTTTCACAGTTTTGAAGCAATCAGCATCAATCGGTCACAAATAAGGTTATAAAAACCAAAATTTAAGGCGGCTTCATAATGAGTGAGCAAGCTGAGAAAATGTCACAATAAGAATCCGTTTCTGCTCGAACACGCACACATATGCACATAACAACCACCAGTGTAATTCAAATCAATAACGCATTAGTAACGTGCAGGAACAACGAGTAATATGATCGCATTTGAACAAATATAATCAACATGTATACCCATTACATACAGTAACGACGTTTTAAAGATATCAAAACAATGCCACGCTTTTAACCGTATCTCTGTACCTGTAAACGGCATGGGCATGCGCTATTCTCGAGATCTAAACGTCAAAACTACTGGCATCGAAATCGGATCGGACAACGCCGATTTTAAAATGCTATTTCATGTGTGATGGCGATTGAAAATATTCTTCCCGTAAGCGAGGTGTGAACTTGCGACCTTCTGTTTCCCAATTTTCGTTACGACGACCAACTTGGAAATTCTGACCGAACACTTCAATTCAGGTATACACTCAATGAGGGCGAGTCAATCTTCTAAAACAACATTCAAGTCGCCATAATAAATCCGATAATGGTGATTTATAAAATCATTACTGTTATCTTTATCTCTTTAAATATTATATGCTACCGCAAACAATCACTTATCAGAAATATGCAGACTGTGATGAAAAATTTGGTCCAAACTCAGGACTAAACGACATATAACAAGCGAATGGGCGTGAAATATTTCAACTCGGCGTGTTGCCCTGAACGACAATTATCTGCCACAGAGTCGTGACTGTATACCGAACGAAAAACAAGACAAACAAACAGTCACAAGTGAAACAGCTCATTACAGCAGCGTAACAAAAAGAGGCAGTACCCAGAAAAAGTATCATGCTGAGGAGTCAATCCGTTAGTTGACATTTGTGCATGTCATCTTTTCTCGCTTGAGCCGCTTCGACCCACCGTGGTCGTCGGGCTTTCCGTTTCGTCTATTTCGATCACAGGTAACAAATTGCAGCGTTCATCCGGTTCACCTGCTGCTGAACTTTTCCTGCTCGAGCTGGTGTTCCTCTTTGGAACCACCGATCGGGGTGCTAGAAAAGTACTTATTAGGAAGCAGTGATGATAGATAAGTGTATAAGCGTCATAGTTTAAAATTTCTCGTTCAATGGAACCTTCGACATAAACGAAAGTGACATAGATACCCATAATACTTAAGGGATCACGCTAGTTTTTAGATCGCTTTTAGAATTTCAGTCGGTTCTGACGAACCCTTAGGAAATCGTCGGGGAATGGATGGGGAAGGAAATGAATTGCAAGCAAGTTATGAACTGCGACATCCTAGTTTGCGAAATTATTTCATAAGTTCTCACAAAATCTGATTTCGCAGAGGCGATGTGACAGACACGTACGTTAAACAGATTGTTCAGAGTTTCGCCATTAAACGAACAATAGTTAAGAAAACTTGTTTTGGAGAGTACACTTGCCAAGAGTGGATACAGGCGACAATGGCCGGTGAATATGCTCTGTCAAGCGAACGTTATCGCTCATCCTGTCTGTGTCTGTCTCTTAGACGAGGAATGGGTGAAACTAAATGAAAAGAACGACGGCAACTTTCGTATTGTTGAAATGTTTAAGAAAGCTATTTACATAAAAAAACATTTGATGCTGTATTAAATACTGCATAATGAATGGCGCATTTGCATAAAAAAGCGTATGAAATGGCAACTGGCGATAAATGTTACAGCGAAAGAAGTCGTACAGCTCAGAAGCAACAAGCAAAGCCGATAGCAATTTCGAAACGTTTCTTCTTTCCCTTCCAACGACTTTTTTTTGGCATATCCACAACTTCTACCGTTAAATAGCTAAATTCCTAAGGCCCTGTAAAAAGCAGCAAAATTCTGCGCCCCCATAAAATGGACTTAGGAAAATCATTTGCAAAAAAAAAACGACCCGCTAGGAAAGAAGTGTTTCGCAACAAAAATAATAATGTCCATCGATTGACTAATTACAATATAAATGTAAACAAAATTATAAAACAATCATCGCCTCCATGCGTGCGTATCTATTAGTACTTCGTTAATGACGGCGAACGTTCGAATCAAAAGTTATAGTCGCCCCTCATTCAGCTCAATTCCTCTCTTTTTTCTTTTTAGTAACGAGTGCTATTAAGTTATGTCTACATATGGGCAGATGAAAGAAACAGTGAACAACAGGAAAAGTTAGATGCATGTTATTCTTGCAGCCACTATTAATTACGATTATAAGCGTTAAGAAAGGAAAAACGGAAATATCGTAAGAAAGTAACTATCTGAGAGCGAGTTGAATATGAACACTAATGAGTCATCGTTGTAGGGTTAAAATTTACGCCACCTGATTTGAATTGGATAAGGCCACCGAAACCATTCAAACATAAAGTTTATTGGTCGACGTTTTTGACTTTAAAACCCTTCGTGTAGAGGCACATCAACAACAGAATGCAAGCATATTTACAGATATTGATGAAATTACAATGATAATTTCAATGGTGCTGAGAGCACAAGGAAAATCCACTGTAAACTCCGTGACTGAAAAAATACATATTTCCCAAAAGTTGCGTTAGTTTCTTCATATCTTCTAATGGAATGCATGGTACTGATAAGTAACGAACCTGTCAATATTATTTCAGGCACAATTATTTTTGTTGTATTCGGTTTATCTTCATTTGTGCCACCACTATCCATTGCAGCTGAAAGTTGTTGGAAAAAATAAAGAAACAGTCTAAGCGAAACAGTAATGCGAATCTTCGAATAAATTGCGTTGTTTTGCGCCTCTTAGTTAATGAAAGCGATGGCTCAATTCATGGATAACAAAACGTACGTAACGAATGTTATTCAACAAGGAGCGAAGATGGAAAGCCGAAACGTTTAACTGTCCCTTAATTAAGTGGAAACTCTTTCACTGCAGCCTGGAAGTGCGGTTAGTACGGAATTGATTCAGAGCGGGCTATTGTTTCCTTATGCAATCGCATTGTTGTCAAGCATAAAATATAGCAACGGCAAAACGTATCTTCGGGAATATCTTCAGGAAGAAATTTTACAAAGGAAATCGAAGATATGGTGGTGCCGTAAACGCTCAATTTCATTCCCCTCCCGAACCCTCGCCTTCAACAGTGTCTTTTCACGAAGTCACTCACTCCTTTTCGATGATAATTCGCACAAGCTTCCTATCTCCGCGTTCTTGAATTCAACATCTTTTTTTGACCTTCGTTTTGACACTTCCTCTACGCAAATTCTCATCAAATTCTTTTTGCTGTTACTAAGCCGTTGTAGTTTCAATTCCAACGTTGTTGCGCATGCACTATGTACAGTAACATTGGAGTTTAAAATCTTGTTGGGCATACCAATTCAAACAAACCCAACTCCCTCATATTCGATCTCATCCTCAAGTTAAGTTGTCCTTCTTTTGGCAAATTGAAATGCTAAAATCAGTGCAGCATGAATCTTAACGTTTATCGTTTGCTGGCCGTTTCGGTCAGTTTTGTAGTTAAAAACCTTTATGGCATCCAGTCCCGTTGGACCAGATCGAAACAGAACAATTCAATAGCAAGCCTTTGATGGCCACGCAGAAAAAGGTGGCTGTACCTCCCTATTTTGAGTACAAGCTGTGCCAAAGGAGCTACGTATTGTGCAGACAGTACAAGCGAAGTGCTGTGCAATGTACAGATGGAACAGCCACACTGTATTGCAAATGAAGAATCGGACACCGTATGAGCGGTGATGTATACAAGAAGAGTAAGAAAAATCTACAAAAGTAAATGAAACAAATCGAGTATATAACACGCTCATCGATTCATTAATCAAGATAAAAAAACAGAACAGAACGTACATAAATGTATCTGTGCCGCATGCCACTTAAATGAATGGGGGAAAAAGAACCACACAAAAGTGGATGATAGCTTATCAAAAAAAAGTTCTACATGCTAGAGACAGTTACGCATTCCAAATCCTACCTTCTTTGCTCGACTTCTTAGCGTTTGCGTTTGGAAGCTCTTCGTCGCTGTGAGAGAGCAGATTCAGAGAAAGACCTTCTTCCAACTCTTGTTCGGTACTTTTCCTGCGTGGATGACGAGGCGCGTTCGGTGGAGAAGCGGCGAAATCGTTTGGATCACTCGTAATCAGGAATCGTGGTCGGCTCACTGAATATCCATTACATTAGTTGGGCAAATCGTAACGCTATGGTGTAGTCGGGATCTGGAGGTGCTGTGGGACATCTGCGGTATAAAACCGATCGTCAGCGTCAACGCAAACGCACGAGGCGCGCATCTGCACGCCTCTCTTCTCAGTGACACACATACAATACCACCCTCTTGATTCGGACCCCACCATGCCTTCAGGATTAAGCAACATTGGAGCCAGTCGGTAGCGATACATGTTGGTGCATCAACAGATTTCGATCTGGACTGATGGAACCTGCTGTTAAAAACGCGTCGAAGGGCATGCCGTCTCCGAGTCAGAATTACTTCTGTCGAAATGCTTTAAACAACCGTCTTTTGGTGCACTAGATCAAAAGAGCTAAATTAAAAGGAACCGTATGGTATAACAGCAAACGAACTACAGAACCAATCCTGCGATAAAACATCTTGTTAGTGAAGCTGCAGATGAAAATTCCATGCGCAGCACTAATCGTGGTTTGAGAATTTAGCGGATATTTTGGAATTTCTGTGGAAGACGTTTTCAAAGGACTGGAAATAACGCACAACAAAGGACCACGGTCACGCCACGACAACAAAACTTTTGTTTTTTATCGCACTCGAATGTTCACAAAGCGACATGCGTGGTGCTAGGTTGGCTACTGTAGTTGCGTTTTTGCCGTCCGATTTGCTATCCTCTCGATGGTGGTAAGAGGATCGATCCGTTTGCACGCCTCCGCGACTCTTACGCCTCAACGGCGCCATTTTCGCTCCTTTGCAATAAGGATAAGTCATGTGATACGCGGCATTCTCGAGAGCATCGAACGAACTATTCTAAAAACCAAATTATTTTACTGTGACCTGGCATAGTATGAGATGATATGAAGGGAACAATGAAGGGAACATCTCCTGAACTCAGAATAACCTCAGTGTTGAGACTTTAGTGGCCCCTTATGATTACAATCTGCTTATCTTTATAGATAGGGGTGGTACCGTATTCATTCGAATACAGAATTCCCTACGTCTCTAGCTTGCGGCAGAGTATTAAAGGTGATAACAAATTAAGGAGAACGGGAAACCGATCCCAACCATACAGAAGTTAAAAATGACAAATGTATCCACAATTGGAGAGTAAGCAAAAAGACAAACAGTGCGAACAACAGCAAAACGTTTCGCCTATAAATAAGTCGTTCATCACAGATTCTATAAACCAATCCATCGTTGGCAGGTGCTCGCCTCAACTCCCAAAAACTGCATGAGTAACGCGATTTCAAAACATCGCTTGCTATTTGAATGGAAATCTAGACATGATTCAGAGATGCATACCTCTGGAAGATCGTTTGTGCGAGAGAAATGGGGTACGTTGTCCACTCCAAGGAGATGTCGACTATAGACACCCTGAGAAACTGGCTGCAAAAAAATTTCGAACATCAAAAGCTTCGCTGTATATATCAACGATTACACAAACAACCGATGCCTTACACAGCTCCGAAATTGCAAATTTAAATGAAATAATAACGAAAACCTCCACGGTAAATAAAAAATACCTGTTGCCCACGGAATTCTATCTTATTAATACTACTGGGCTTTCTTGGAATTCTCGCAATGGACGGACGTTCGAGCCTATGCAATATACTTGTTTAATCAGCTCGAGCAAAGTTCCTGAAGCTATAATACTCACATTTCTTTAGAAGAAAACGGTGCGGAATGAGGGATGCGTTATTTGAGGGAAGATTCCATTCAAGCAAATGTGGTATGAAGTGTTTTGCTCTGAGAAACATAAGGAACTACAACGACCCAATGCGAATGTGGGAAGCTCAATTAAATGCTGTGGAGAAGCAAAACATTAGAATCAGATTTTGCTGTGAATTACGAGGAATCATTTATGCATACTGAGTTCAGCGAATCGAGTTTGTCGCGCACAAAAAGACTCAATGATTTGTTATGAGGCAAAGCTGTAGGCGAACGAGGCGATGTAAGTTTCGGCTCAGGCCCCACATAACCGTCGTTGGTGTAGGTTCTGCAAGAGAACTGCATTAATCAGAAAATTCAGTTTGAAAAATTTCATACAATTCTCGCCACAACTATATATAAAATTAAAAACACCATAACCCGTGAACATGTGCATGCGCGCAGACAGTAACAAAGGGGGAATATGATGTGTATTTGTAGAAATTTCGATTTCTGGAAATTCCATCATCATTAAGTGTTTTTTTACTACCGAAAGCAACCGGTAGCCTGTGCGGTTTATAATTTTGCAGCACAATAACTCTTACAGCATTTTCTTGGCGCAACGACAAAGCTGTGCACACAAGGACATGTTCACCATGGTTAAATTCCCTCAAAACTTTTGCTAGTACTGCAACAAAACTTTTCATTCAAAAACTGCAATACTCAACATTTATTTACACTTCTCTTCAAAATATACATGCACTCATCCAATCGTTCTGCTACTGCTATCTACATCATTATCGAGACTCTTTGATCCTCTAGCATACTGTTCCATCCGGCCTTTCGAAAAAAATTTTACTCATTCATTCATTTCGCACGACTTGTTCGATGTTACAATTCATTGCATATTGCGAAACCCTGACATTTCTCTTAACCACAACGCTCTGAAGTGCTCCTAGAGGGTCTTTCCCAGTCCACGAGCAAACTTCCTCACACAATTAACGTCGCAATCTCGCTGCAAAAATGAGCATGTTGTCATGAAAAAAGTACGTGACTACACTCACTCGTAAGCGCATTGGCGTTAAACATGTTGATATTTTAATGTCACAGATGTTAGTGAAAAAAAAAGTATGCAAAATGACGTGGTAGACGGAAAACAATTGGGAAAGACTTTCATAAAGTGATGAACTAAATTCAGTTCATAAACTGTGAACAATACTATCTTTCTAATAATAACTTCAAAAAATAAACACTAACGAGTCATCAACAGCAGATGGCATAACTTCGTTGCCCGAACTGACGAGATTCGCACGACTTTGCACTGTTGGCAGGCCCGCAAAACTGCCATATTCTTTGAGATGTTGGACTGCTTCTTTTACCTCAAAATTTTACGCAGTAAACTAATTTTTTTAGCATCCAGAAAAAGTGTGCAATGTATTCTGTAGGATAACATAATGACATCACATAAAAGATGCTTTGGCAAAGAATTTATTCAGCACATTAATGACTAACCTGTATATGCTCGTGATAATCGACGAGTCTGGTTGCTCCTGATTTTGTGTCGGCCATTAAATACGGTTTGATGTAGTTGTCGTTGAATCGGTTATATGCTTGTCGCAACTTAATTAGGCAAAATTGACCTCTATGAAAACTTAGCAGCTGGATTACGCAAAAGATTAACTCTAAGGTCAGCGTAAACGAACAGTCGTAAAGCTACTGTACTACTAGAATTTCTTTCATTGGTAAACTGTCCTTCCGTTCACTCTCTCATAAAAATTCCACCCGCATATTTGCGCTGCAGACGGCGACCGAAGCTTGGCGCAGATGATGCTCACAGCGCACATGAAAAATGTCGTTCATGACAGCAGGCTGCGTTAAGTTAAGCAAGGTGTTATTTAAACTAGAGTTTCAACCTCCATGACACCTACTTTCATATATCGAGCACGCTACTTGCAAGATGAGTTTTTTTCTAGCTGTCCGGCTGCGCGAATGTGTGTCTTCGGAGTTCGTCAGAAGTGTTCTTTGAATCATGTATAAACAAAGTTCAAGCAGATGTCGGATTCCATTCAAACATCAAAACACTTTTAGGATGAAGCAAGAAACTGAAGCACATTTACCCAATAATGACCACGATATCCTGTTATTCCTTCAACTCCACACATCATGTTGTTGACCACCTGAAAAGCACTTTTTTTACTTGAAACACTCATTACAAACTGGTTGTTCGTACGTGCCAAATGCGAAACAACGTCTAATCCTTCTAAGGTTGAAAATCGGCCAGAAGAAAAATAATTAACCATAACAGGCAAAATTTTCTTTTTTGTTTTCATCTTTGACGGCAAGAAGAAAAGCGCTCACATTTTCGCTGACCATTTCGAAAATCGTTTTCTTATGAACTTCGTTCTGCTTCACTTTCAGAAGCTTGACAAGCCATTTTATTGTCGCACCCTGAAAAGATATGATGCGTGTGCACATTTGGGAACGGAAGTAGCTGTTTAAGGTTGGAAGTGACTTTTGCTGCTTAAGACAACAACCAGTGAAGGTTGCATTATGAAGAGCCACTGCGATCATGCATTTCCTTTCAGAAAGAATCTTCACAGTGAATCGCTCCAACGAATTAGGCCAGCATGATAGGAGTGTTCAAAAATACAGCAACACTGAAAGAATCACAAAAGGTACGCTGGTTTTCCGAAAAAGGTGCATTCAACTCGCTTGCTAACGGTAGAATGAATTTGCAACTTGAACCATAAATGAGAAACTTTTTTGAGTCAAGCAATGAAAAATGATAAATAATGAACTCGAATACCACACACTCAATGCTTTTTTTGCTGACGAAGACGCATACGTCTGAACAAGTGAACTATAGGACAGCCGAGTGCAGATTAAATGATTCGGAAAAATTACTTACACTCGTGTAAGAATCGATCATAACCAATGATAATTTAATTGATCAATCTAGTCATATAAGGCAATCAAACTCGTTCAGAGCGCTCTTTAACAGCAGTAATACCCATATTTCCAATACTAGCATGTATTGCAAGAAAATAACAACAACAATACGTAAATAAAAGTTTGGTGAGGGATATATACCTGAATGAAGACGGTGAAAAGAATGACGACGATCGTGCATGATGCGAACATATTTTTGGCCGGAACTATCTGAAAGAAAATTTTAGCGTAAGAAATACTGCTCTTAGCCCATATTATAAATTATGGGTCTTACTTTCAACTTCAGATATAAACGGTAGCCCCGAATAGTGTCAACTCGGACTAGAAAAATAAAATAAGATTCAGAACAAATGAGACAAACTTGCAGAAACACAACGGCTTAGCACCTGCTATGCCATATTTAATTGTAGTTTGAAAAGGTATCTCAATTTCTAATTGCTGGCTATCTGCACGCATAGTTCTGAAAAAGTATGACAAACCAAATCCGTCATTCTCATGTATATAAGCTGCGCACTTCAGAAATTCTATGCGCACGTTACACGAATAAGCACACCACAGTTGCAGGACAGGTAGAAGATGATGCACGTCGAAAAGAAATAGCAACCTGTCCGTCTAGCGACATCACTAGACCATAACAGACGGCTCCACGAATACCGCCATAACTCATGATGAACTGGTCAACAACGTCGATTTTTTGAACACGACGAATATTTAACAACCAAGTTAGTAAGAAGACACCTGAAAAACTCTGTTCACTTATTTGCAACAATCGCAAAAGTGAAAGGCACTGTTGTGCGGAACCTGTGAAAAAATGCTAGCGAAATGCTGTCAATTATAGTTTCCTACTTAATTTTCAATCATAACTATTTTAAAAAGTTGCAGCATCTTATAGCGAATAAAAATGAAGAAACAACGAACTATTTGAGCTAATGCAAATAATGCGAACAGTTTTAACGCTGCTGACTCGAACGAACGTGATGCTATATATTTGGGTAAAACTAATATTTTTTTGAAAAGATCACAACTCGATGCTAATCTCGAAGTGTAATCTAAAGTAATCTCTGCGATCACATAGAAGTGGTGAAGTGTATGCAACTCACCGATGAAACGTTGCAGAAGGCAGCTTACGATTGTGACACTAATAAATGTGGCATCCCAGTCGTGATTTTTGGAGACCGCTGATATACCCAGATAGACAAAAATCACTGCTTCGCAGCTGCAATCAATATAATACTTTAAAAAACACTTTTGAGAGGTTGGAATTTTCATTTAAAAAAACCTGAAGTCTAACGAATGGGATGCATGGCACAAAATTCTTCATAGAAAAAAGCCTCACATTATGGATGAAATACGCAGAAAAATGAACTAATCTACACTAGCATAAACTGATCCATAATGGTGTGAAGGATGTCTTTCTGTATAATTTCTAGAGATGATGTTTAGTGCGGCAGATTTGAAACGTCCAGAGATTCTTGTAACTATTACGATGCAAATATATCCTAAACAACACCTCGACGAGAGCGTCTTCATGAAGTATTGCACCGTGACGAGCGATTTTCGAGATAGGTTTCCGGCTAAAAACTGCTTCATCGTTAGACCACACATGACGATGCTGAAAAACTCATCATGATATTGATAAATAAAAAACATGCAGCTTTATTTGCTCATCTAGCATCCAACAATCGTTTAAAGGTCACTCACTCGCCAGTTTGAAGTACCACTTCTTGCACATGGGGGACTTTCTGAGGATTCTCATCTTGTTCATAACAGAAGAAACCTGTTGGCGTGTAAGCTGTACGATATTTGTAACACTCAGAACTACTGCATATTAATTATGAACAGACAGACGTAATAAACTTTAATAACGACAACAAGAAATAGGCTATAGTGGACATTTATCCAGGTCGGCGAAACTTACAAAGACTCGCAACGGGATGAAAAGTTGCTCTACAAGCAACTGGGTAAAACGGAGTTAAAATAGTATGCACAAGTACTCCGCAGTAGGTGATGAGAAGAGCAACGACTTTCATTCACTGAACACTGACCACATTTAAACATAAAATATCCTTTATTTGTTATCATACGTTATCCCAGAAGTCATAGTAACTAGCGAATGTAAAATGAGGAACATGAAACAAAAAGTGAAATGTACGAAACAAAACAAAAAGGCGAGCAATCAACAAAGAATCGAAACGAAAACTTACGCGAGAATTCCAGACATCGCAACCATCTCTGAAGAAAGATAAGCGAGGTACGGAAACAGAAGGCAAATCAGTGGTTGTACGACGTTCAGATGTCTAGCATGCCTGAATGCAAAAAAAGTAAACTTAAAAGAAAAACTACAAAACAACCATACAGGAAATTCATTCGTCACGAAACTGTTGTGAGCTAGAATAAGAAATCGTGCGACAATTTCACGTTTACGCTACATATTTTGAAGGTAGAAAAACAAACTTCGTTGTTAATCCAGTCAAAAGTGCCCAGATCACACCGATCAATATACCTCCCAACGAAACAACGAAGAACGACGCTCCAGCTTTAACGTAATCGGCAGAAGCAAGTTCTCCGGCACTGACCATCGCGTTGAATGTTTGGTAAAGTACCTAGGATGAACTTCATGCAGCATTAAAATATACGATAACCAACATAAAGTTTTCACCACTTTCAGGAGAGAAAATAGCACAAGAGGTTTCAACAGTACACATAAGCTGGAAAGAACTACAGGAGGTTGGCGCGATATACACATTCCACAACTTTGGTTAAGACTGTGAAATTCTTTCTGGAAATTAAGTGAGAAACACAATGTGCAACCGTTTCTGCTAGATCGGAGATGAAGCTCCTGATATCGCTATAATTTTTGTTCTCATTTTTCCTCCACTTCATATTTTCCAAATAGAATTTCAGTTTTTGAGCTGCGTCCAATGTACGCTGTAGTTTGCAACGTTTTGCTTCGCACTATTTGAAATTCTACAATTAGGAATTGAATATTATTTCCATGTATTACAAAACATCCAAGGAACCCCAAATCTCCCCCAGCTTTTGCTTGGATACTCCTTCAGTCCAACTTATTACAGCTATTCAGTACAATTGCGATGGCTCTTGCGCTTAGTGAGTTGAAACTATCGGTGGACACGATGACCTCAGATTTTGCTTTCGTTGCGGCGAAAAGCACATCAAAAACTGGACACCAGTAGGCCATAAATAATTCTAACTACCTTTTTTACTTCCCGCTGACTGCTATTCGCTGTTGCGTAGAAACAAGAGTATGATTTTGAACGAGTTACACATCATCCTCAAGAAGGTAAGCGCTTACAATAGTAACGGCATCGTTGAGGAGCGATTCGCCAAAAACGCATATGTAGAGCAATTGATTGACATGAATTTCTTCAAAGACGCAAAGAACTGCGACCGGATCTACCGCCGATATAAGCGTTGCGAAAATGAGAATCTCAATGAGTGACGGTTGCATTTTGAAGAAGTCACGTAAGAGGTATAGCGTCAGACCTGATGGGAAAATTCATGCTTTATTACATGTGGCAACTTCATCACTGCCATTGTCAGTTGAAACACTTGGTGCTGTAAATCCAAAACAATAAAGTGCAAATGCTAGACAACAGTTTCGACACACAAAACCGACCGACGGCCCTTGAAGCCTTAAATTTCCAAGAACTACTAGCACTTCGGGTGGGGGGGGGGAGGGAGTTGTATGAAAACTATCACATGAGCCATACTGAACACCAGCCAATTCCTCGCCCCTAACATAGTTCGTGCACGCTTCACAACATTGCTTGCACTGTTTAAGCATTTTCCCACACCTATATAACAGCAAAGTCAGCGCAGACTAGAAATGATTTTGATCTATGGCGTTCTAAGATGAAAACATTTATAAATGTTGTCTTACGCTGCAACGTGAACGGCTAAAATGATAAATATATCGTAATCTGTGCATCGAAAGTGCTTTTCACAGTACTTTTCATGCTCTAAAATGAACGTTCAATATTTAACCTACCAATAGAAAAAGTGTTATAGAGTGTTCCGAATACTGCATAGGTCATAATTGTTCCGAAGTTCCTGAAAAGCATGGAGTTGAACATTGCACGAAATCGAGATAGCACAACGCAAAAAATATATTGTATAACGAAAACATGGGGTTCGGACGCTAATTTAAAAAACTGTCTTTATTTACCTGAAGAAATCCTTATTGGGCATAAAGTATCCGGCATCCAGAGCAATTGGTGGTAGTAAATACAGGAAGAACCAGTCCGGCTTCAGATACACCTGCAGTTATCCGTTCAGTGGTTAGAACGAACGTATGCAACGTATGAAAAACAATGCGAAAGCGCAAAAGCGTAGAAAAGTACGCGACGGTGATCTGATTGTGCGCTAAATTTATACATGACCATCATTCTTGAATTTAACTTTCCAAATTCGCAAGTGGGGTAGAGTGAACGGCGACGATCAAGTTGCTGATAATGATAACATAAAATCTGTTCACTAAACGTGAAGAACCATAAAGAGAACATCCACACATCTATCTGGCTGAAATAGTCGAAATGCAAACATACCTCGTCAGGATAAACAAGGTGAAACAAGTAGCCGAAAAACAGTCCAAGTACGATAAGCAATGCCGAATCGGGCAGTAAGTTATGCATCCGTTGAAACCGATGAAATACTACAAAATGATTTAGATTTAAAATATCGCTTGTGCAGGTTTTTGATGTGAATGGGGCTTACCGGCCATGATATAATCATGAGTAATCGGAAGACGAACTAGTAAATAGTGGGATACCATGTTCTCATATTCCGCTTCATGAAAAAAATGGAAGAACTTAAAAAAGTAGGAAGTTAGGGATGGCACATGAAAGATATGAGTCTTCTTTAAGCATTCCTTGACGATGCTTTCTGGTCACTCCACAGCTCCTTATCAAGCGACGCCGACTGCCCAGCACCAGGAGGCATCAGTCAAAAAATCTGCTGCTCATGTTCTTTGAATATAATGCAATAAAGTGTCACATTTAGCTCATAAACTGTTTTTCTTAATTCCAGTGTTATAAACATTCCAGTGCAAATTTTTTTAAAAAAAAGTGTTACTTGTGAATATAATCTCATTTTTGCCGTGTTTATGAATGATGGCAATTCTGTTAACGACAAAAGCAACAATTTCGGATTAAAATTAACCCCTAAGAAAATTTCCTTCTCATTTTGGCATAAACAGTTTTCGACAATCGTTTTTCATAGATTGCATACGAATTTTAGAGGATATTTGGAAAAGGCCTACCAATTTTTGCAATAGTGACCAGCATGAACCAGAATGCGATCGTAAGAGGCATACTGACGTGATCCCAGTGGAATTTGAAGAGTGTAACGCCCTCCTCATGGTGAATGCCGTCATGTCCAAATTGACTATTACCAATACCAGCAGTCGTTTCTTCCTCGTCCTCCTTCAATTTCATGATTTCGCGAGCAAATCGATCAAACAGATAATCCAAAAAAAATAGCATACAGACTAGTTATTACAAAATAAGCTGTGTACATGTACGACTCTGATTCAGGCGGATGCAAGACCTCCTTTAAAAGTAGGAAGTGAAGAGAAAAAGCCAATCGGCGACTTTCAAATCGTAAAACATGAATGTATCTCGTCCAATGAAGCTGGAATTTCATCATTTCTTCAGAAGATCATCCGCCTCTAGAAAACGTGTTACGTTTAACCATCTTCAAGTCATTATAGTAACGGACAGAGTGGAACGAATTTTTCAAAGGCACGACGATAAACTAAACTAGTGGTTCCCTGCTTATGTCTGAAGGCAGAAAGCAAAATTGAAGGCTACAGGGAATTCCTACTAAAAAACAAACAACAGCCCTTTTCGTTTGCCGTCTAACTGACACAGAACGGCAACAAAATTCAGCGCAATTCTACAACGTGCACTTCTATGTAAACGGAGACTGAAAGAATTTTCACCTAATTACGGAGCGCTTTCAAATGACCGTCAAAAAATAAGCCATGGAACTCACATGCAGATTTAATGGATCGAAGCCTTCTCCTGGAAGTGCGGAAACTGTTTGCGTTACCACGAACAGCACCAAAAAGATTTGAAAATCCATCGGCGATGTGCACATGGATTTTGTAATCCTTCTCAGCACATTTCCGCATCTCATTGCCACTACTCCTGAAATTATTAGTTTCAGAGATCTCTGGAAAAACGGAACAACGTTTGCATCGAAAAGCTGTCGCTGCTTTTGTCAACGTCTGGTCTTCTATGATGTTCCATGATACTGTTTTATTGATGACACATAGACACAGTTGATAGACGAATGAAAGAAAATTATGCGCCGATTATCGGTTTGTTCTACGCCAACAAGTAATTAAAGACCTAATATAAAGGGAAGCGGATGATTTCGAAAGATGAGATGTGCTGCGAGCACCGATTACAGCAGCGGTGAGAGAAACTCTGCCGCCGGGCAATTCTGTGCGAGGATAATTTGACGGGTGGGAAGAACGAACGCTGACAAAGCCATGGAGCAAAATGTCGAGAATTACTCATCGCCTGGGAACACAGTCCCAACAGCACACTTGATAAAGGTCTAATCTAGCATCTGTACTCCAAAATATACTAGCAGCTTTTTCCAATATAAATCGGGATAAAATTAGAACGCTGTTCTACAGAAATTTTGTCGGTTTCTGCATGTAAATAAGTCTGGCCTTGAGGAAACGTTGAAAGCACCAAGGTCGTTCTTCAAGAAACTTGACTACATTCGAAAGGTACTTCAATTCTGAATTTTTCGCCCTATTAGCAATCCTCTGCTCCTCCTCCCTCATGCATTGGTTTTTGTGTCCATCTGGCTAACGCATGAATGTTGTCAATGGAAATCTGGTTACTTCAGTGTCTTATCTTCGCTCGCTGTCCCTCCCCCCACTCAGTCCCTTCAAGTGCCAACAGTGCGCCTGCACTCCGTATGAAATCCGCGTAAGTCATATCGTTCCACATCGTAAGTCATATTGCCGTTTTATTTTTACTCCCTAAACTGCCTAAAAGATATAATAAGATGGCCGTAAAAAGCATTTCAGACGTAACATTGATGCTGAATATAAGCAATGGTAATGCTTGATAACTGTGTGATAATAACTGCCGTTTCAGAGAGGCGTCGATCCTCCTATATGATAAACTTAATAATTGGCAGGATGCTGGAGTTAGGTTCACAAATGCGGCCTGCCAGTGCAGATTTGATTTGTTAAAAAGGATAACATCCTCATAACAGAACATCGAAGCGAGAAAAATGCATTTGACGGTAACAAAACTTCAAAATGAACGAAAATGACTCTCCCCGTTACGCGCTTCCCGTACACCTAACCTTCCTCCGTAATCGCGAAGCGACTCCGACAACCCCACCCACCCCTCTTATTCACATTTCTCGTCGTCACCAAAATAATCAAGGCGTGAAAGGCTGAAAAAATCCCTCCTAAGGTGTGATAATCAGATTCACAAGAACCCCCAAGACATTCAATTCCCTCATCTTCTACCCCCTTACGGAGTCCCCATATCGGAGCCTTATGCGTACCGAATTGCAGCACAAAGTTTCCCACAAAAAATCTTAAATTATCGACGCACTTAAACTAGCGTTCATAGCAGCAAGCTTCAATGACTCTTTTGTGCTTTTAAAATAGAAAATGTCATTTTACGCCAATAAAGTTTTGTCTGCAAAGATTTCAACTTTGTGAGCGGAGGAAGCGACGAGGCCAATAGAATACGAAAACCCCTCTTACTTAATTTCAAACGAAACAAAAAGAGACGAAATCCTGTTTTTTTAATCTTTTCATTTGTTATAATTCGAAAGCCGAATTGTAAAAAGATTCAGCAGCAAAAAAATATAACCAGTGATCAGTAAAATTCCGAAATGTTTGAATATACCGTAATTATCCAAGCACTGCCACTTTATCATTGCAGTAATAAATTTTCGTATTTAAACACACCGAATAATGCAATTTAAACGGAAAGCAGATAAGTTTTTCCTTTCAGAGACGAACTTTTTCTACATATAAGCAATACTTTTCGTCTAAAGAAGAATAGATAAAACAACGTATTTTATCGTAGATGTACGCATATCGTTAAAAAAAAAACGCATTTCGTGGCAATTGCCAGGAAGCATATTTTGTCAACATATCCGGTTTCCAATAACATCGTATTCGCTACGATGTCTCTCAAATATCATGAAGCGAACAGTCACGTATTATTGTTTCCAAGCGTTTTTCCGCTTATGAACGTCGTTACACTCTGGGGATTGCAAAGATATGTTAAACGATGAAAGCGATGCCCATGGTCGTTCTTGGAATTGAGTATAATCAAGGTGGGCACATTGCAATACGGCTCACATTAATTGTCGAGTCACATTAGTTGCATAAGGCGGAGTGCTGTACCTGAATGAACGAGAAAATGAGAAAAAAAATCGCTAAAACTGAAATAACTGCGATTCAATCATAATAATAGCAGGTATAAGATGGCAGTTATTGAGCACTTAAGAATACAGAATAACGGCAGAAAGATGACGATGTTGGTAGAGATTTCTTGGGAAAAAACCGTTTCAATATTTGAAGGCAATATGGCCTCCACTAGGCAAACGTCTCGGTTGTAAGCGGTACGTGTTGACCATGAACGAGCATTTCATCGAACAGCTATTGATGAAAGCAAACGCGTGAGGGGTTTTTTTTTCTTGTGCGCGTAGCTGCCTTTGTTGGGAAGGAAAGTGCCAGGTCAGTGACGCGAATATGTGTAAAAAACAACTGTCTAGCATCACCTGCACCATTCTAACGGTTAGTACAGATGATGTCAGACGGTCGTATGGACATTAAAAACAACGCAACGTAAACCGCATCCAGCAAAAATTACAAGAAAAAAATATGCTGCAAACTTATTTTAGCAACTGATGCAATTCAGATAATATTCGCTTCCCCCTCGAACGTTAAGTTTTGAAATTTAAAAAAATGGCTTCAAATGAGAAATCACAAGGTTTTACAGATAATCGAATTCCGCCGAAAACTGGGTACATACGGCGTAGTTGAGAGCTCTTAAACTCATGTTACCTTTCCAACGAAACTTCGCAATGCCTTACTACGCAGTATTCAGCTTCTCCTGCACGGATCCGATGCTTTTATCAGTTCTACATTAAAAAGCCTCGACTGTCTCCACCAGCTGTTGATAAGTATGCCTTTACGATAAAATCGACTTATGAATTTTAATTGCAAAGACAAAAACGATAATTTTAATTTACAATGGACATTTCATGAAAGTGAAGGATTGATTTTACATTCATAAAAAAAGGTTCGTACCGGTTCTTTTCACACAGTTGCCCATCACATTCCCTAACTGCCTGCTGCTTGTTCAGCTAAGCAAAAAAAACGTTCACTCTGTCGTTCAGAAAACGACGACTGCAAGTTTTCAATGCGACCTTTATATAACAGACGACGTCGACGACCTTCTTCGGGGCACTAAAAAGCATCAATCTTTTCAGAATTCTCTGAGTATATGGGAGTAAAAAAAACGCGCCAATCTCATTATTTGAAAAATGCACTTTCGGCCGTTAAGTAAAACAACTTGAGCCGTACTACGAAATACGTGAGAAATTACTGACTAACGAGTATATAGGTGGATCAGTTACACCAAGTTAACAAAAATCAATGTTTTCAGCCATTTGTATTAAATGAACTATAATCCATACGAGAACAATTTGAAAAGTGATCATGAATCGCAGTTCTGTATACGATTATGAACCCGTATAAAATTATGCAACGGAGGGAAAAGTTCTGATGTCAGGTGTGCACAGCTAGCCGAAAAGCTCGACGCCCTGTAAATGCATAACACCCAGCTGATTATATTCAAAATAGATGCTCAGGTCGGGAGGATTTTAAGAAGGAAAGTGCAGACGTGGTCTCAGGCTTATAAATGAAAATAATTCTTTTGAACCTAGCACCCAAGGCGATATAGCAGCAGAGAAAGCTCATGCGGAATGCTAGAGAAACATGTTTCTATGGCAAAAAAACGTTGACAGGCCAACCGGTTTCATGAATAATCGAAAAACAATACAAAAATAGTATAACTGCAGACCAGTTTTCGGTAAACATTCTCTGTATCGGAATTCAGTATAAAATATGTTTTCGAAGTTCCGCATGCAATGCATCAGCAAAGTTGAAGTCTTCTGGCTAAAATCGACGCTGATAAGCATTCGCTCATGGGAAATAAAAAAGAAAAACATGCACTAAGGGCGACATAAATTTCAGTAGTAAGACAGACATATCGCGCAATTTATACAAAAGTGAGAATTTTCAGGTCTCGTTCATTTTTAGACAACTGAAAGGTGAATTTTGAAAGTACATTGCAAGGACGCCTTACTTACAACTTATATTTATTGTGTTAAAAGAAAACGGCATCACGTGAACAGAGAGGACAAGAACTGCATAATTGTCGCTTTAATTTTAGGGACACCAGCTGACAAAAAAACGAAGGTCATAGACCACATATGGGATGAGCTGAAATGGGAGAAAATGCTAATAAAAATAAGAAAAAAACATGTGAGGCACAGCTCGAAGAAAACCAGCCTGTCTAGGCGGATCGATTGGAGAAATTGCAACAAGAACTGACATGAAGAAAACTAACTGAGATGCAAATTTGAACTGACCGAACGGGTTATGAAAAAATATCTGTACAAAACTGGAAGCACTATCAACCTGAAAAAAAAAAACAAGGACATCTCGAAGTTCTACGAACAACAGAGGTTAAAAAAGCGATACGCTACAATCCTTGTCAGCAGAGAAATGCTCGGGGATGCTGACAAAAACACTCTCTAGTAGCATTTCGAAGCTCGGAAGAACGGGGAATTCGCTCAATAAACATTCGCGCGTTTCTTCTGCAACATCCGCCATGAGACCATATAAATTTACTGCAGTAAATTTATCCATATGGATTATAGAATGAGGCGCATACCTCTAGACAATCTTTATTCGCTGAATGATTAACGAAACCTCGCGTGTGAAAGCTCATAGATGTTTGTGAAGTGTCGGCAAGGTACGGTTCGACGAACATTGGTTGAAGAAGTTTTGACAAACACTCATAAAATTCGCAGAATTCATAAATCCCGGTCGTTCAGATGGAATTTTCGGAATTATCAGACCCGGCTACATTAAAAGCGTAAGAAGTAGAATGTATACTGCCAAGGAGGAAAACAACAGGAAGAAGAAGAAAGAGATATTAGCAAAAAACAGTTCATTAAACCAGCAAAGTGCAACGCTTTTCAACTGTGATATTGAGGGTATTTTTGTGTTGATGGTTGATGATGGATTACAAATTGCAAACAAAAAATGACTAGTCTTCTCGCTCTCACAGTTTACGAACACATGATCCATGTTAGTAAAAACTATTACTGGGATATATTTGGAGAGAATTTTATCGAAACTCATAAAAGCTGCTTCTCAACACGAAACTGAAAACATTTATCAACTTATCGTCGGGTCATCAATGTTGCGTTGAGTTTTTAAGCTTATAAACGAGGGTAATTCTTTTGAATTAAGAAACGCATAGAATGTCGTCTCATCGCGACCGATAATCGTTCAGCCTAAGTGGGCAATAAAAACGATATTTTGTTAAGACACCTTCGTACTCGCCATAATTCCCCCTAGAATGTGCTTTATCTGTTATTCTCACCTTAGCAATTTAATTAGCTATCAGTTTTCAGCACTAGTTTCTATTAATTTTTTGTCTGCCCTTAACAAATCTACTAGATATTCAACCATCTCCATTCGAGTTAGGCTCCAACTGGTCGCACAAGGCCATCATGGGAACGCTGGAGATCATTAACTGCACCTGAGACAAGCTCTCTAACGGCGACTATCCTAGTCCAGTTCTTTTCACTTACAAATGCATAAAACAAACGAAATTTTTTGCAAATTTCGGGTTTTATTACAATACATACATTGCCATTAATCGTGATCATGGGAAAAGAACGTAAGTTCTACCTTCACGCAAGCCAAACAGACTATAGGCCGTATACGAAAAAATATATGTGCGTCGTTAAACGGGATGTTTCAAAACGATAACGGAAACGACTCCTTTCCAAACACTTTATGTGAAAAAAAAAACTACGAGAACCTACTTAAACGACTACAGCAGAGACAAGACCGATGCAAAAAATGCCAACAGTTGGAGGGAACGCCAAAGATGGCGAAGGAGGACGACAAAGCGTAGAGTACGCAGCGAGCCACATGAACGAACGTCATACAATCGGCTGGCATATGAATCAGAAACGAAATGTGGCTAGTGATTCACACACTCGAGCAACGCAATTAAGCACGGAAGGACGCGCGTCGAAATGGACATACGAACCTACTATGTAGGTGAGCACAAGCGCAAGCCAGTGTCGCAAGCATCCAGCAGTCGCTCAACGGATGCAGTTCGTCGAATTTGAAGTTCGTGCACGAACAACGGGTACGATTTTATTTTTCGTTTAAAGGAGGTTCTTTTGTTGTGTCGTAATGTGACTTTCAAATCAGTTATGACGACCATCACGCCAAAAAACTACAGTCGTTAAAAGTGCAACGCCTTGCTCAAACGCATTACAGGTATGTAAGGCCATAAGTAATTCATAACCTTAAGCAACAAACAAGTCAACGAGCAGTTCTCTGGTGATTGGCACAGTGCAAATGGCAGTTACTTTACTCGCATGCATAATAGCACTGTTGACAAACATTAAACTTGTTAACGCCCGAAAATCTTCTAGTGATCTGAATGCCCGTTTTAATACGACGTGCAGAGACAACATTCTCTTGAGCGGAAAGAAACTGGCAACTTTAATGAATGACAGTCACTTGACGCTACTTGCACATGGCTGCTAATGACACTACTCTTTGTCAAAGCTGATTAAAGTCAAAGTAAACATACTAGAGGCAGTCACTTGACGCTACTTGCACATGGCTGCTAATGACACTACTCTTTGTCAAAGCACTATCACACATTCCTCGAAATTGCAAGAGGCTACGATTAAGGCTATGCATAATCGCTTTCATTGCCTCTAACAAAAGTTCAGTGTCAACAGTAAAAAGAAAAGATATCGAATCTGGCTTCTTTCAGTAACGTCTTGCCGAAAGACTTTTGAAAAGCGCTACGTTGGAAACTGTACCATTTGGTAAGATTATTACCTAGCTAATCTTATCTAAACCTAAGCATGTTTCAATGATATGAAGGAGGTCATAAAACGTTTATGAATACAGAAAATCATTTTTCCTTAGACTAAGCAATAACGACTTATGTGGGCATTCATTTTTGTTTATCGAGAAAAAAAAACAACTCAAACAGATGACACTGACTATGACGCATTTTTTTGAGCATATCATTGCACTTCTCTTCTGTTACAGATAAACCTCTCGGTACACGTTCACAACTTCATCGCAGATCAATGTTCACAACGATAACAGCAATCACTATTTGATAACTAAGCGTGAATTCTAAATCTCCATTAGGAGTCATTTTGGAAAATGCAAAATGTGAAAAATGCAAAAAAGCGGAACGAAGTGGCTAAACCTTTTGTCATAGTCGAAGAAATTAAAAGGATGCGATCGCTGAAAATTCGAAGTGCGCCGACAAATGCCAATATCGAATGCATGGATGTTCACTTATAAGGCGTTTATTATCTGCTTTCGTAAGCAGAACAGCACAAAAACTTCTACACCTAAGTGTGTTAGACACAACACCTGCAATTATACGTATATTAACTATACAATGTATTCTTGCCATCTATTCTCGCGATCTCATAATAAGACCAGATGAAAACAAGGAAAAGCGCTACCAAAAAGCATCGGCACTAAAAATTTGCAACTACCAAATCGCAATATTTTTAAAAGGGGCCGACTTCAAGCACGAATAATTAGTGAGAAGTAACACATCACTGGGATGAATATCCAATATATAATAACAAAGGATCTTTATGCGTATGGCGTAAATGTTTTGTCAAAACAGTATAACATATCTGAGTGTGTAGACTATGAACAAAAGTTCCAGTATTGGCATCCAGTGTTTCGCATACGTGCTCATTGCGTTTCGACAGTAGCCTTTAACCTTTGAGGAACTCTTCGCTTTTCTTTTGACAGCTCAGTCGAACAACGTCCATCGTACTTTAGAAAAATGAAACGAGTTGTTAATGAACGCGAAAAGAAAAGAAAGTTGTGAAAAGTAACCACCAACAGAAAACAAACAAAACATTGCATTTTCAAGAAAACTTGAGGGCACAATATAAACAACTTAGTAAAATAAATAATGTGAAGTATATTTACAGTATGAAATGTTTTCATCCCATACAATAAGATTAGAAACAAAATATCGGAAAGTTCTACAAAATCTATCGCAGTTCATCCGGACTTTTTGTATCATGCATAGTACTTTTCATATCTTGTTGTTTTTTTCTAATATTATATAGTACCTTTTACGTATCATATGTGTTACGTCCCGTTTTGCATCATTCCATTCTCATGCGCATTACTTTTCGGCAAAAGGCATCATGAATTTGTTTGTAGTAATAATTTTTAGTTTGAGAAGATCAAATATGCTTGCGGTAGTGCCAAAGACTGAAAACCTAGCAAACAGTGAATTTTGCGTCGATCATGCGACAATTTCGCAAGTATCTGCTTGCACGGAAAGCACAATTTTTCAAATAAACAGGTCCAGTGTGTTATCATACAAAGATTCCTCTCTCGTCAAAGAATTCTTGTTAATGTTTGCCTTTACTCGATTTCGCTTAGAAACGTTTGTTTACTTTTATTTAAGGCGTATTATTTAGAAAAGAAGGAATCCAAACGGCGCAATAAGCTTTTGCGTTCATGGAAGTCACAACAAGAGTTGAGGATTTAGGTGTAGTAGCATAAAATCATGGAAACCGAAAATCACAAGTATGAGGTTCCTGTTCTAGTGTGAACATGTTTAGTTCTAGAACGCTTACGTGTGGAAAACGGTTTAAAAAAAAACCAAGTTCCCTCTCGATGTCTAATGCAGATGATCCCACATCACCACCTTCCTTCCTCTTGTTACTGTCTAAACTAGCTCAATCGAAGAAAGAATTATTTCCGCTTTTTCAAGATTCTATACACAAACAAACAACTTATAACATTCTATCACCATCGTAACCGCTTTCGATGAGAAAAACGTTGCGGCAAGATGCAGCTGGAATTGCACTTCTCTACGAGACAAAAACATTATTGATTAACCTTCTAATTACAGACAATCTGTCTTTCGGAGACATTGGAGACTCGCCTTCCCCCCCTCCCCCTCTTAAAAAAAAGAAAAATTAGTGCCCAACAGCACAACCTCGCTCATAACTGGCACTAGAGCTTATGTTGTGAGCTGGGCAACTCTTCTCAGGTGTACTTAGAAGAAGAACTGGCAATACTGCTTTCTAAATAAGATTTCGACTCGCTTTTCTTCAACATGTGTAGGAAGGAATGTCTAAATGGCCTTTGAATTACTGCAGTGCTTGTGAGTTTCTTAACCACATTTTCATGGGTTATGTTTTAAAAAAGTCGAGCGAGAAGCACGAACGCGAGAAAGCCTATAGGAAAGGCTGAAGAGGATTAAGCCTATGCATAAATACTGACAACAAAACGACTGAATGAAATCAAATGATCAAAATGGCTAGAAACAGAACCTGTTTCAACGCTAATCGCACGATGCAAAAGAGATTCTCAATATGTATGCTTAAGATTAATCCTTTTCAGCCGTTCATTAACGCCTTAGCAAATTCCATTAGAGCCCTAGTAACTTACGAGAAACCGTTCGACCCCCTGACAAATTCCACCCTTTGGACGATGCTAAAAAAGTGCAGTACTTTTTTCGTAGCACTGTAGCGTTGCACCAAACCGTTGACGAAAAAATCGACAACTTGAACGATACGAAACTGGTACATATCAAGAACGACTGATACTTCATGAAATTCAGGCACGAGATAATGAGTGACAAAAAAGACTATTAATGGAAGTCGAGGCTAGAAATGTTGTCTGCCGCCTTAAGGGATGCAGCACCCAAGATGACATGGTACTGGTTACTAGTCGGAATGATGAGCAAACTTAACATAGGGATTGTCCGAGATAACTGCGAACGGAACAGCAGAGGCTACGGTCGAAAGCATGGAAAAGCTGGTAGACGAGCATGACGGACGACTGGTAGACGAGCACTGCGGACGGAAAAAGGAGAAGACGAAGGAAATTCTGGACGGAGGCACTCTCCTAACGGTGAGCAGTTGCTCTCAGTTCGAAAATACTGGGTTCTCCTGGGCAGTAACTTCGAAAACGACAAAGGATTCTTTTCAAATTAGGAGTCGTTCGATAGTGACTCGAGTTAACAGCGCATGAAACGAAGGTCGCAAAAACCACTGATGTTGACAAAGTATGGTTGTAATGAAAGAATGCTTCCCCGTATGCAAAAGTTTCAAGCAATTTCTCGTTTTAAAAACAAATTTATGAGGAAACGTTAAGAAACTCTTTCTGGGCCGAAGAAACTCTTTCTGGGCCAAAGTCAGGTGGGATAGGTAGGGAAGGCGAAGGTTGCAGCTTCTCAAAAACCCACCCTTGGGTACGCCAAGGGGTAGTGCAACTAACACGGACTGAAAAATCTGGTAAAGAATAATCAAGAAAGCTAGCGACGCGGCTGTATAATCATGGTTATTTACAAATGATCCAACGTCACTCACATAATGGACATATTCACATACCATTCTCTCCCCTCCCCGTCCC
>JPKZ01001313.1:522342-536929 GCA_000803305.1 Toxocara canis
GGGGAGGAGGAGCGGAGGGCGAAAGGAAGTGGAGTGAGTGGCAGGAATGAGAGGGAAGCTTGAACTGAAAATTTTTGGCGTGGCCCGACGACTCTTAAGAAATTTATTGGTCCCAACTGCAAAAAATGAAAGTTTTTATTATTTTTTGCTTTTTTTTTCCAGAACGTTAATGAGTCAATGGACTTGAGCATGTTCACTGTCATCACCATTTTTCGTTGCTATTTACTTTCAGATGCGACCGTGTTGGACGGCTGTAGGAAATGTTGTTTTGCATAACTGCTGTAATCTGGTATGCCAAATGTTAATATTCCGGCCGAGCGAGTAGTTTGAGACAGTAAATAAATATTAATTGTGCTTGTTTACAGAACTTGGTGCTATCCAATATGAAAAATACGCCACAATATTCGAAAGCTACTCGCAACAAAACGGCATTGTCCAGTGACGAATCGCGCTTCAAAGTTTTTACGTCTGCAAAATATTGCACAGATAATGATGATGAACTCAAAATTCAACATCAGCATTTGTTCTTAAAGGTAAATACGTAAGATAATATTACACGTTCAAAGCACAGAAATGTTCGCAATTTTTTTGAAGTTTATTTTTGAGTTACATAAGTTCTTTGGTTCATTACGATGTTGTTGAAGTTCTTTCTTCGCTTCTCTAATATTTTCAAGCTGTTCCTTTATCGTTTCTTTTGAGTGATTAGTTTTGCCTAAAGGCTTAGCATGCTGTTCCATACGCCATTTTGTATATCAGCCACTTATTCAGCGATAAGTGGCGTGTTTACAAAATGGTACGTTGAGCTGCAGTTTTCAGTGCTACAAGTCGCTGAAAGCGATCACGTACTGTCCAGAGCCGACTATTGCAGGATGTGATCTTGTTGCACAGAGTTGAATAGAGAGTACATCTTGACAATTACAGCTGCCGCTCGGCGAGCATCTCGCAACTCCGACAAGATGTGAGGAGTTTAAGCAGTCCTGAACTAGCTATTTATTTGCGACAATCAGTGAAATAATTGAGCGCATGTTGAAGCATGTTGCTTTTCCATTTATAACGAAACACCAAAATAAGCAAACCGAAATATTATTTTATGATTCCCTATTTACTTGTCGCATTTTTTTAAACTCTATCGAGACGCAAAACAAATGATGGCGTACAACTTTTAAAACCGCGCCTAACATCTATTATTGATTTTTCATAGCGCTGCACCTGTTGTGATGCAAACAAGAAAACATTGTTTGTGTTGTGCTCGTTATCAGAAAATGGCACTGAGTAAATACAGTTAAGCGGTCATAAAGCGAAAATGATGGTATTGGTTTATGGCGAGGTGGTAGCGTGGAATTAGGCGCTTGCAATGATAACGGAAAATGTTGTTTAATTTGAAAATGTTAAGCGAAACGCTCAAATACGTGAAGAGAGTCTGAAGGATCCACTGAGAACAGAAGGAACGGAATGTGGGTGCAACACTTTCCGTTCTAAACTGTGAAGTGAAATTATTACTGCCGTAATACTAGTCATTATTTTTCAAAGAACTTTTCATACCATTTTTGAACTTTGTGGTTTAATTGCACGTTAATAAATGACTGAAGCAAGAGAAACGTTTTATTACCGCTGCTGCTGATAGCAGTAGGCGTGCTGCAGTAGAGAAGAGTGCAAGGATTTCAACGAAACCCATATCGCTTCTCCTCACAGAACCTCAGCTGAGTCGTTCGCACTATGCAACTCACATACATATCGCAACTCACGATCTCATGAGCGCATCGCGGCGGGTAAACTTCTTCATTCATTTCGGGAAAATCTTCTAGTCGAAATAAAATAATGCAAGCGGCTTTTAATCTAGACTGTGTTAGTATAACAGTAACCTAGCAGTATCCTTTTTTATACTAATTTGAAATGCTTTGGCAAAAATAGTCTTTGAAACATTCGTGTACTTTGCTATGCCAAAAAACGTACTATATGAGGAAAATTTTGGAAATGTAACAGATGATGGTAACTGAAACAACCTTTCCGATTGTAAATGGAAAGCGCATCTAGTTCACCGTTTTCAGTTTATCGCCGTGCTCGTCATTCCCTCAATGGCGTTCTTTTTGCTTTCTGAAGTCCAGAATATGAGGAAACCAGAACAACCAAAATCCAGCACGCTCAATAGTGATTTGGAGTTATGTTCTCGAACGTGCACGTATGTTTATTTATTTTTTGCTGCATAAAGTGAAACTTGCCATCGTTTAAGTCATGCCATTCTTATATGAACTGTTCGAATCCAGAAGTATTTGAATGCTTTAAGCAATCGCCGCAATCATGATATCTACGCACGATGCAACAATGTATTTGCATAATTGAAAATGTTGCTGCACCTTTGGAAATGTTGTCCCACCAATATTGATCACTGTCTCGAGGAGCCACATGTCAAAAATTACCTAGCAGGACAAAACAGTTCGTGTATCGTTATGAAGTTGATTGATGTCAGGGTTATTTTCTTAGCTTATAGTGAATTGGAGAAAAAGATTGAGAAAGGCAAAAAATTTTCACTGTAGGCAATAGCCCATGCTGTCGAAATGCGCCTTCAGATAGTTATTGTAACGGACCCCAACTTCTATTTTCCTCTTCAGAAAGATTGCGGCCTTGTTGCTTACCGTGCCAAAGCATATCCTCACGCCGCAGCATGAAGACGGAAACTGCTTTAGGACTTTGTATAGGAGTTGTTTGTCTGTCAGTCCGACAGTTCGGACGAGGACGAAGTGATTTCCACCTACTGACGTTAGGCATCATTTTTTCGGCTCATAGAATTCCGCATACGTTTCTTTCAGGCTGAGCATCGTCGAAAGTATTCCAGAAAATATAACATTTGGATCATCGAAATTGCCCGAAAGCACATTCAGTGCATGGAATTCTCTAATTAAGAACTCGAAATTCGACCTTATGATCGCAGCCTATAAATCAAGTTTGCGAGGAAAGCACGTGTTCGGCTCTGGCAACAGTCAACTCTTTTCTACACAGGTTCGCCTCGCACAAATGTTTACAATTCTCGAGCCTATTTTCCTGTGTATTTTTAAAGTGTTTCAATATTTTTGCAAGGAAGAAATCGTAGCAGCACGATTACGGGCGTTACTTACGAGCTTTCCCCTTTGAACTGGCAAATTTTGCTTGCATCGGCACTTTGTTTCTTATTGAAACGTTTAATTTTGGCCAATTCTGAAAGAGAGCAATGAACAGAAAGATAACGGCGACTGTAACGTTCGCTGAATATTCCGCATCCCGATGGCAACTTTGTAGAAACACAGGCCGAATCCTGGATGGAAAGCTATATCATTTATGTTTTAACGCAAAAGTTTTTTAGCTGAAGCTAGAGTTAATCATACTTTACAGTCTTCGTACATATGGCTATCCATAAACAATAAAAAAAAGTATGCCTAAAACTCCGCGACTCATAAATGGTAATTTCTTTATAAGGAAGCTTTCTTTTAATCGATAACACACCTCGTCCAGCTTCTGTTTGCCGCTATCTTGGAAACATTAAAAATTAGTTTTCGGCCATCAAGTCTGAAGACTACGGTCGAATAACGAGTGAGCAAGGACGAAACATGATGCATATATCATCAAAGGCTATTCTTCTCAAATATTGCTTCATTCTCTATGATTAGATATGGGAGTGTTGTTGAAGGAAAACATGGAGGAATTTATGCGGCCAGTTTGTGAACAGAGCATTTAGTCGTAGGCTTAATGTACTTGGCACATGAGCGTAACAGCTAGGATGGCAAAATGTGGTATAACCAGTGGCGGGCCTGAAATTAATGCTCTAAAGTAGTTCTAAACCTGCTCAAAAATGAAACATTTTAATGTTTTTGTTCGAGTGTTCCAAAAGAAGGCATACATTGGATGGTTTTCGTTGCTGTTTCCGCATGCTACCCACGACTACGTTTTGTCACTAGTAGTATAGGGTATTTGCAAGGCGCCGCTTTTGAGTGATCACGCAATAAATTGGCATGCTGATTTTTGTCGATAAGCTCATGCAACATCGTAATACAGTTTACTGGCACTACAGGGTGAGAAGATATTCGATGCGCTACTCGAAAGCGGTACACAGAAAGGTGTTGTTATTCGTATCGTCGAGAACTATCCACCGAAAGATAAGGGCGATAACGCAGACGCTGCTAGCCTCGAAAGAAGAGGTTCGCCATCCTGCATTTGAGAATGCCTTTGATCTACTGCTCTGCTATTCACTATGGGGCTTCAAGATCTAAAAAATATCGTTTTCAGGACTCATTTTTCAATAGATCCAATGGCTATGAGGCTGAATCTAGGAATGGAAGTACGCAAAGCGTCTGGATAGCGAACATAGTGAACTTTTCACTTTTGCACTTTCTATGCACGAGGCACCTGCAATGTCAACGCTGTAAATTCGTCCAGATTCTTTCTTCAATGCATGCTAGACGTGCTTGGCCCAACCTTTTCAAGCCAGATGGGAAAAGATTATAGAATGCGTGATATAATGGGCATTTTGCCCTCATATCTGTGAGGGTTATTTTTTCATCGTTTAGTGAGCTAGCGAAGAAAGTAACGGGGATTTAAGAAAATAAACATGAAATTCGCACTCATATCAATGCTGTTGCTGCACTTAGCTGTTAGCACCCCCACCCGCCTCCCCTCCTTTTTACGTCCAATTTCTGTGTCCCTTCCTTAAAAGAAGTTGCCTTCCATGTTGAGATATACAATGTTGGAAGCACAGTCTAAATTGATGTGGAGAAAAGACCGCTTATTTTCACTGGTATGCAGCGAACGTCAATTTCAGGGGCAGTCCATCGTCGCTATTTGAATTTTCAGAAGATTCTCGGTAAAGGAACCATGCACTCAAAATTCATCATTAGCGATAAAAGAAATTTTTATCTTGGTTCCGCAAATCTCGATTGGAGGTCTCTTAATCAGGTGAGCGTTTATGGGAATGGAAAGCGGGTACCAAGCCTCACGCTGGTGGGCAGGAAAATACCGACAACACGGAAAGCTTACAGTACAGGCAAAAATTACGAGTAAAAATTTGAGCCGTATAGCGCATCATTTAATGACGCACGTGATATTTCAGTTGTAGCTTTGCACACAACGTTCGAACACATTCTTTTCGTATTGTGTCGCGAATGCGGAACATTTTGTCCCGGAGAGAAATCTTGATGAATATTGCAATTGAAAATATCAACAACTGATCGAGCGAACGGAAATGATACTGATAAGTGAAGTGAAAAAATCGATTTTCAGAAAATGGAACTGGGTGTGGTTGTGAAAAACTGCCCTTGTTTGGCGGAGGATCTTTCGAACGTTTTCAGCTCATACTGGAATCTCACGTCATACGGAACTATTGCGTTGGATGATGGCCATCAGATCATTCAAAAAGAGGCGTCTTTTAATATGCGTCATCCGCTCCGCGTTACTCACAAGGGAGTTTCAACCGATGTTTTCATCGCTGTGAGTTGTCGCATAACTCATGTGTTGTCAGACATCTGGTCGAAATATCATATGAGAACTGACCTTGGAAATGAAATGGTTGTATCTCGAATGAACTCGTCGAAAGACCGGCAACAAGTGTTTTAGAGCAAATTTAAGCCAATGTTTACAAAACGAAACTTTTCCTTTTCGCACTTTTCTGTATCATTTTTTCCAAAAGGGGTGGAGACGAAAGGGGAATGGGGTGGGAAAGACAGGAAGATTTAAGAAAGAGTTACGTCTCCGCCTACTTTGTCATCCGGAAGGGCATTTGCTGCACGCAATCAAGCAACAGGTATGCGCTGTCAGGGAATTAGGGACATTTCACAGCTTGAATTCATATTCGATTTTGACGACATCGCTGAGAGCGGAGAGCAGAAGAATTTGCTTGAGACTTTTTGTCTTCAGTTGAAGCATTTGTACGTTGTCCTGGCAAACAAAATCGTCAGTCGACACAAACATCTCGCAATAACTTGGCTATCATATGCGCGGCACCAAAAAAATTCAAGGCCAGAAAAGGTTATAGGATATACTTTGCAGACATCGCCGCCAATATTGAACGCACCTCATCGAACATGGGATTTGGATGCGATTCTGCAGGCGATTAATGACTCAAAAAATTTTTTGTACATACATGTTATGGACTATTTCCCGATGTTCATCTATAGCAATCCACGAAGGTATGAGCGTTCGAATATCATTTTTTAATGAATAATTGAAACATTTGAAAAGTTTGTCTGCAAAGTTATGAATAGGTTCTCTTTTGTCAAAGGTCCTGCATCAAAATGTTAGGTGACAAATAGTATATTGATAAGTGAATTCTTATTCAAGAGGAAAAATACTGTTTGCTGAACAAAATTTCCAAACTTTCGAAAGTTGTTCAAGCTCTTTCAAAGTAAATATGATAGGGGATCGCCAAATCGTGTTTATTCTCGCAACAGATGGTATATTCTATTTTATAGTGTTTTATTTTTTAAGGTATTGGCCTGTAATTGATGATGCCATACGGGGGGCAGTCATTCGTGGAGTCGAGGTAAAAATGCTGGCCGCAGCATTGCACTATCCTGCACTTGGATTACGCTTCCTCTCTTCACTTCAAACCCTTAGCGGTATCAACAGCAGTGGCTCTATCGAAGTGGTTAGACATTTGCCTCTGAACCGCACTCTGGAAATTCGCTTCACACTCTGCTGGCGCCGTCGGTGTCCGTGCATAAGGATGAGAAAACACAATATTTTGTTTAAGGACCCCTTATATTTATCTATGAGCACGTCAGAACGGTTTCTTGTCAAGCATTTTCTGCGCCATATCATAGGTTGCAAGTCAACCCCACAAAAAGGTGGGATGCCTCATGCGCGCTAACATTCTACTACACTTTCGGATGGAAAAGCTATGATCACAGCCTGATCACAGCGCATTCACTGTTTAAAAGTTGAGCTCGCCCATTTTTTCTAACAATATCTTCGAACATTTCCTGATCATATTCTTAGAATTGTTTTATTGCACAATTCATAGAATGTAGTCCATGTTGGCAACATTTAATTGCCAAATAAACTGCGCAACAATTTCGACATCAGCCAACTTACGAAAGGGAAAATACTCGCATACAAACATCGATTTATCGAGATATGTTTGAACAGTGTTGTGATTGGTCATTTTGAACTTTTAGAGGATATTCAAAGTACCAACGTCAGCCGAGATGCAAACAGTTATGGTTCGAGAAAGGCGAACTCATAATAAGTTTTTGGTTACCGACGACACCGTCATCATCGGTACGCAAAGCAAATTTCCTATATGATAAGATTTCATATTTCTTTCCGCTTTTCGTTCTTCTCCTTTTGCAATTTTGCGCGTTGCTTTTCTGAATTCATTTTATAAAATCCCATCCCAAACAATAAGCAATTCATCCATTCACGAAAACATCTGCGAAAGAAGCGTGCTGCTCTCGATATTCCACGCAACCAAGATTTCGCACCATTTATTTACGGAAATATAATGTGTGATTGCAGGAACATCGAACTGGTCAGGCGACTACTTTGACGGAGGTAGCACGGGTGCTGCTTTCATTGCCCGCCAACATGGAACCGTTGACGAGGAGAGACCACTAGTCAAGGAGATGAAAGAGATTTTCCTTCGTGATTGGTGAGCAGCTTCATGTGCTCTGAAGTTCTCATGCTTGCTTCGGCAAACTTCCTGAGTACTGGCTTCGTTAAAAAAAATTGCGTCATTTTCAAAATCTTAAGATTTTCACTGAACAACAAAAAAATGAACGTTTTTTGGCATAAAAAATTTTTATAAACCACATTCATTTGGCAAAAGTGTTTATCAACGAAATGATCTCATAGTGTTAGAACGCTGAAGCCCTAAATTAAAGAAGGCGGACTTCTAATTAGATCAAACACAAAAAATCAAAAACAGGGTTTTATTGCAGGTATTCCGACTACACTCACTCTGTGTGGGAATATACCGAGAAATGCCTCTTAACAAGAATAGGCACATTCTGTGAGGCTGATAAGGACCCGACGCTGTTGGCGACAAATGTTTAGCTGTACGTAACAGCCGCCATCATGCAGAAAGCAGATCTCAGCAATGGTGCTCGCAACATATCCGATGCACATAGAAACAAAATATCTTAGATGAAGTCTATGCTCAACGGTGATTTTTTGAAAGAAATAGGGTGTAGCTATGCCAGGATTTTTTATGGCAAATGCACATTGAAATGTGAACGTTCGGAAAGGAGTTTGGGTAGAATTACGTTGTCGGATGCTTAAAACACAGTTATTGTGTGTAGATTCTGTAGGAGGATTATAAAGAGTTCAAAGACGGCATGGTGAGCATGTTGTTGTTGATAGCTGAACAACCCTGGCCATTAACACGCCACATATTCACGAAATGAGTGAGCGTATTTTCAAATCCATACTGCTGCTCTTTTATGAACGGCTTAATTCCCTGTACATACTGTTTCACTAACTACGACCATTGCATGCAACTGTTTTCTATCTTCCTCCTTCAACTGTTGTGAATGATGTTTTAGTACAGTATTGCAACAATGCAACATTTCCACACTTACTGTAACGAAAATCTTAACTCAATTTAAGCCATTTTTTACGCAGATATCGTAAGAGGAAATTTCAATAAGTTGCAGTCTTTGCAGGCTTGTATCATTTCATTAATCTCGAGTGACTTATCCCTCCCTAATCCCCTCTTTCCAAGTTCAGTAAAGAGCTCGAATACTGCCGCATCCTGAACCATGTTCCATAACTGTATAACAGCCTAGAACAAAACAACATTCAGTTTCAATGCAATATGAGATCCCCAGGTATTGTCATGTCTTTCCTGGTGGTCTTTGTTCATTCTTCTTCGTCTATTACAAACAATCGGAATCTAACGTTTACTTGCTCAGCTTCCAACAGGTTGCTCAACTGTACACATTTTTGCACTGTTTTCTGAATTTTGACTAATGACGTGAATAAATATTTATCCTATGTGCTTCATAGGTTCACTATAAAATCTGTTAAATCTACAACGGAGCGTAGATACTGATTCGCTCTAGCGGGAGCGAATGTTGCCGCATTGAAATGACTCTATAAACTGACGTTTCGCGAATGAGAGTTTCGCGAACACGTGCGTACTCGCAGAATGCTACGTTGGCGAAGAAAACATTTGCTTAACGAGCAACCGTTGCATCTAGTCTTGCAGGCGGAATCAAGCTTCCTGTACATTCCAGTCCTCTCACATTTCAGTTCTGCTCATCCCTATAGCAGTTAACAACTTTTCAAGTAACATATGTAATGTAGTATGTTGGAATTTGGAGCATGCAAAAAATGTCCCAGTTGGTGCAAAGAATATTTTAAGACTTCAATGCGCAACACCGATTTCTTGACCTGCAACCTTGCCTAGCGTCATTGATGCACAACTTTATGAAATGATGCAAGCATTTCGTGTAGCTAAAGCAACAGAATAATCATTACCATTTGTCAGGGCGATCGACCGCAAATTGCATGTAAATCAAACGCATATGATCGCATAGACTGAGAACTATCGTGTAGCTAACAGTCCATCAGATCCATGTCTTAGAAAGCGAAGGCTGAATACATTCTCGACGGAGAACAATTCTTCCTAACAAATGAGGTCTTCAATGTTTCGAATGACAGCAAAATTACGACTTCTTAGACCTTTTCGACTGCAATCGTATTGAACAGCCTTTTTTTTTGATCTTATCATTCAAGAAGATACATTAGTATAAAAGTGTCGGACGAAAAGAGTGCACTGAACATTAAGAAGCAGCACCATTCGACTAACGATTTTTTAGAATATTAAGCGCCCAGTTATGGTTTCCTCTCCTGTTTATATTCACCATGGATCTATTAAGGGTGACATGTTCCTTTTGAAAAGTCCGAAAAATAATAGGTAATTGTTCGTCCAATAAGGTAACATCCTAAAAAGTAGGGAGATTACAATGCTTCCCTCGAGTATCTGTTCACATCGTTCAAACGGTTAATGGTTTTTTGATTATCTTTCCTTATAACTGGGAGTAATACGGCTGTTTTCGAACTTAGTATCCTCTCTCATTTTCTTTGGAACGGAAAACTTGATATGTCGGAGACAGAGCTGGGATAAGTGGCACTGTTTGGGTGAGTAATTCTCATTGCATGTTAGACAAATCCACTTAATTCTTCTTTTTTTTTTTCAGGCAATAACCCAACTAATTAGCGATTCCCATCGACATTTATGATTGACCTCTCTACAGCTTCATTTTATGGTCCTTTTACCTATTTCGTGTTGCGATGAATTCAAACATTTGCTGACAACGGAACGATTACAAATGGGGGGAAGTGCACTTAGCCGTGCGCCTAAAAATAATTTTCAACACCGATTTAGCAGGTTATCGATTTTTCTAGTGCTTGTGATTTTTTCAGTGCTTGCTGGTGCGATGTCCACTAATGAATGGGCTATGTATAGCCAAGCGTTTCTTCTATTAAAACAGCACAAAAAATCACAATGCGTTCAAATGAATTGTGAATGATGTTTATCGGTAAACTTATCATACTGCGCATTCACTGAGTGCATCCGATCAATATTTTTGAAACAGATCTGGTGTCAACCATTGTTGCACAACAATTATTCACATTCTTCTACATTTCTAAATGTTTTTACGATTTCCGATTGCAAACCTCACATGGTCATGCGATAAAGCACATAAAGCATGTTTTTCAATATCCAGCAGGTTGGCTTTCAGCTCCTTTCCGAAAATCGCATGTAGCATACAACTGGCCTTCTTTAACATGTATTCCTGTCGCTTCCCCAATTGCTTGAATCTTTTGCATGATGTGTCCCCTTCGTGAGAGCTTTGATACGTATTCCTGAAAAAGAAAGTCATTCTTTGCAAACGGGTGCGGACAAATGAAGCAGAATCGATTTTTAGCCTGGATTCATTCTCATCGATTAACACTACTTTGGCTGAATAAAGCCGAATATGTTCCAACGAAATTGATAGAATTGCTCAATTGGTTTTATGTTATGTTCTCTTTTGCAAATTGACACTCTTATAAGCTGATTTTCGCAGCCATAGCTCCAGCCGTGTAGCGTGGTTGGCGTTGCGGTGTGTTTGATTAGCCGCCCATCCGAGAGCCATATTGATCCGAAAAGTCGAATAATTTGATGGATTTATTGTCTGTGGTTATGAATGGCCCGAAAACGTTTTTTTTCACTTGTGGAATTTTACAACGCTGACTGTAATCTTCTCAGATTAACAATGTTTTTATGCGGCGCATGATGTTCGATATATCATGTAAAGCAATAATTGATAACGCTATCATTTGATTTAATTCGTTAATGAAAGCGAAGCATGACTGTTCTGTATGGCACACTTCCCTCCGTTTTCTTAATGATCTCCGGAAATATGAGCATACAGTGTTTAATTTCTATGCAATTAAGACTTTCAGGTTCTAAAATGGAACCACTTAAAGTTTATCGGTAGTGCAGCAACACCATACGGAGCGCCAAAAAACTAAACTCGCACAGTGATATGGAAATATTCATCCTTCGAAATGATTAGATTCTTACTTGTGGGAAGTTTCGTTCATACTCCGTAACGTTAGGCAATAATTGATCGTGCAATCTTGGAGCGTCGATTGCGGTTTTTAGATCCCAGCCCAGCTTAAGCACTCGAGTGGCAATCGTCGAGACAGTCGAAATTATTGTTGATCCACCAGCTGCACCAAGTGCCAGTTCAACCTTGGAAAGTCGACTTCAAGCTATGGAATTCATAAAATCCTGCAGAGCAACTCAACTGCTTTTATAAAAGGTCATAGTTGGCGCTTTTGTGGACATTCAAAACAGGAAATTACTCTGCTTCAGATTTCTACTGACGGACAAAAATTTTAAATTTGCACTAGATGAACTGCCGAAAAAACGGCGACAGTATAAGAGCATTCCTTCAACGCAAATTTTTTGTTACAAAAGCATTTGATAAAAGCACAAACGAACCTTGTTACTCGTCTTATTTACAAAGATCAGTGGGCTAATGGAACTCATTGGCCTCTTTCCGGGTCGTATGAAGTTGGCCGGTGCTGGAGGATAGCCATAAAAGTTGGGCCTATCAGGAAGAGAGAAGTCGTCCATTTGGCAGTTCCATATTATGCCAGTGCTTTCGGAAGCAACACGCGCTCCAAAGCTGCAAGCGACGAAAAAACTTGAACAACGGCCACATGAGCTAGCATACAGTCTTGGCTTGGCATGTTTTACGTGTCAACGACGTTGCTCTGCGCACAGGTCAAACCTCATAAAGAATGGCTCGTTACGAGCAGTCACTGCAGTATGAATATAGAGACACTTTGATAAAGTCTGATTTACTGCAAATATTAAAATTTATTTCATTTGCGAGCTTTGTCAGTAAGAAATGTCAATAATTTGACAGATTTTACGCGCCGAAATATTTTACACCTATATCAAGCGATACGGAATAACAAGCGTGCGTTTCCAAAATCACCTTGCGGCTCCGAGGTACTAATGAGTATGCGGCTTAGAGGAAATCTAATGAGGATGGACCACTACCGTTTCCAATGTTGAATTCTTAGCACTGATCGCGGTTGAATGAGGAAAGTGGAGGTCTCGTATCCCCTAAATCCTTTCCCGTCCTTTCAAAAAATACAAAACCAGTACTGTAAAGCATGCATTATTATGCGCCATGCCTCCAGATTGCCGGATGTTCAGTCTACGAATCGTTGGACCTTGGGTCGCCCTTTACCTTTCTCTCTCGAAAATTTGTGCTCGAGTACGGCTGTGACTTCCCGACACCTTTCGACAACTGTTGAGGACATAATTTAGCAATCGTTGATAGACCAGAACAAAAGCTTACAGTAAATTGATGGTTGTTGTCGACACAACTGCATTCCCATCCTTATCGATCACAGCGATGTTTGTCGTGCCTCTATCAGTTGTTGGCGCAAATTTACCTCCGTAATAACTGGTTGCATGCGAACGGTCGGTAATTCTTTCAACGATCGACCTCGCAAACTCGTCCGAAGTCATGTTTCTGCGATGTGCATTATTATAGACAAAACAGTGTAGGCAAGTATCGATGGTGTAGGAAGAGGGCAGGCACGTTTCGATGATTAAATTCGGACAAGCTGTTGCGCCACAAAACGATGGATTGTCCACCGTAGTGCATTTATTAGTGAAAATCGTCTAAATGGTAATCTTTTCATTTATTTGTACAGACTAAGGGGTTTAGCAAAACGAAACTGCAAGGTGTGCGATATGCATAAGATGGGGACACTTTAGTATACGTTTTCGATACATGACAACTTGAGAAGCGCAAACGCGCAATAAAAGTAGCGGAAAATTATGATACTTAAAACACATACCTAGCAATTTCTAAAGCGTCTTTGATGAAATCCATATCACCAAATTCACTGCGCACTCCGTAGGCAAATTTTGCAGCCTCGACATATGTGTGCAAAATATCCACATTGGACTTTACTGTCGTCTAAAAACATTACAGTCCGCATCGACTAAAGAAAGTTTTTAAACGGTGATGTGAAAACACTTATTGATATTGCTACTGATGCATCACGCTACGCAAACTAGTCGTAAGTGAAAAGTAAGTGAGAGATGTGAAATTTGCAAGTGGTAGAAATGTGTAGCATACTCATTACCTATGTAATAATGCATATTATAAAGATGGCAGTTCCATGTGAAAGAGGAAAAATTTTCAACGCTTTAGCTCGCCAAATGCCCTTCCCCACCCCTCCCTCCAAAAAAAAGTGTGAATTGTTTCTTATCGAGACAAGGGTATATGAAAACGTCTCAAGTAGATAAGCCCTTGCTAAAAAGAACCAACTTGATCGAATTGTGGTGCAACGAGATCAATAATTTTAAGGATGCCTTGCGTTACGGCTGAAGAAGACGGTGGAGGTGGTCCACAAATTAAAAAGTCGCTAAGATTCGTTCGAATTATTTCATCACTTTTGCGCACAATTGATCTGTAGTTGCGAAAATCATCGGCTGTGATAATACCTCCTGAAAGAGCCGAAATTGTTTTTGCAGTGGAACTGATGTGCGTCTATGAGCGTTAAATGATTCATTCATAAGCGGATACAAATTCCGAAAACTTTAAAAAAGACCATGAAGCAATGATGCAATATATCTTCTGCTACGGAATGGCTGTCTCCCGATCAGATACTTCTCGTGAGAAATCACGTCATGGAATCATTCTTCTTCATCACGCTGTTTTGCACTTATCACTAAGTTGCAACAACACAATTTAGGAAAAAAACAGCGAAAAGCAATACAAAAACTGAAAAATTACCATTATCCTTGAATTCGTAATCGAACTGCTCTGTCATCCATCCGTCATAAAAGTCTTTGATTGGATCTGCGGACTCGGACAGAAATCTCAAAGTATCCCTGAAAACGTAGCGTTTGAAAGTATGCGCTTACCAAATGGCACAAATTCCTTAATCAAAATTTTTAAAAGTTTTCATAGTCACAGGAAAAGTGTGCAAGTTTTCATAGAACGAATGTTGGTATGCACGTATTTAGCAATAACGGCGGTCGAGATCATTTTGCAAGAGAACATTTACACTTCTATACAATATTACGTGGCCTCTGAAG
>JPKZ01001313.1:536981-606319 GCA_000803305.1 Toxocara canis
GGGGGGGGGGGGGGACTGTTCTATTCAAAAACAACAACGCATGCTAGGTGAAATGGAAACTCGAAAAACCCGATTCTGATGCCGTGTGCGGTTCATTCTCAAAAATTCTGTGCACACTCTCAACGTTTCCTAAGCGTAATGTTAAGACATCTGAATGTCACAGAGATATACGCATTTTCTTTAGGATGAGGAGAAGGAAGGGGAGGAGAAGGGAGTGAGTAAATCTGGGCATATTGTCAACGACGGTAGGAGATTTTTTTTTGGGAGGAGGGATATCAGCTGTGGTCCTCTATGCACAAATGTCTCTCCTGTTCGCTCACCTCCTTCTCCTGCGTAAGTCAGAGGTCCATTGGACCATCGAAGAAACGCGATCATGATCATTCAACGAACATCGAAAATGGTGGTACTTTCTGCCCCAAACTCAATGTTCCACATCGCTTATTAGATTATTATCGACATCGCTTATTACCACGTCTTCAAGTGAAGTTTTCTTTCTAAGCAAACGTTAGAACAAAACGGCAGATGCTTTCTGTAATGCCGCAACTGTCAGATATACCTGTTACTGGAGCAAATCTCAAAACTGAGTTTTATTTATAAATATTACACTGCATAAATTTGGAGCAAAAACACCTCTTGGTACTGTAATGCAATTGATACCACTAACTCAATCTTCTGGCATATACTGCACTTCAACCAAAAGACTTATGAACACTGTCCCGTACCTCCAAACTCCAGTTTGGCATAGTAATTGCACTGTGCCGTGGTACAGCACGGTCATACCATAGTGTAGTACAAAAAGTGCAATAACTTTCTGGTACAATGAAATTAACGAATGTTACAATCGTTATTAAAAACGGTCTACATTATTTCTAAGAAATGATACCCAATCTTACAACTAACTTTTTGGACCAAACAAACCATCGTCATCTCTTTATTGTACGACCGCTTGTGCCACAATGCCTGCTTGCAAAAATTATTATCGCCGCCCTCGAAACCTGTTGGTCAAACGCTTAACTTGCATTCAGAGGAAGACGTTACAAAAAAAGACACACCGCCTACCTCCATTCCGTGATCGATCCATGTGGTGTTGGCTAATGACAATGACCCCGACGGTGCATAATTCAACCGTGCAGTTTCATCAGCCACACGAGACTGCCACTGCTTCTGCCAAAGTGGCGCATAGCGTGACAGCGTGTTGTCCTCGAAGAGATCACGGAGGTTCCCAGGCGATATCAACCTTAAAAGGTTTTAACTTCCAGTGCAAGTTTTGTACGCCACCCATTTCGATCGAAGTAATGTCAGAGAATCACTCAGAAAAAGAGCAACAATTTGCGGTCAAGCAATGCGCTCGCGATAAAAAAAAACCTGGCTAGTATCCAGTGAAAGAAACGAGCGTCTGACTCACAAAATATGATGATAACATATCGCCGAAAACGAAGCGGTGCCCTCAGATTGTGAGAGAATGATTTTAGGTACAAGAGAACATTACGTGGCCTACGCTTATTGCTTGTGTATTTATTATGGCTAAGCATTCACTAAGGACAAATCGACGATTCTTGTATACGTCTGAACAGCACTGCTTGAAATGATACGAACCTTAACATCTTTCGACCCTTCATTATATCGCCGCGGGCGTAAATATCATTCGTCGCGGGATTAACAAAATCGCTTAGTGTTGATTCATTCAGAATGCTATCTCTCTCGGTCTAAAAACAGAGTACCTAAAATCATGGTCGTATTAGAGGAATTTCGCTCTAGTGATGAAAAACTAAACAAAAAACTTGGGCAATCTTGGGAATTTTTACTGAAAAATTTTGTGCTGATCTGTGGAGACGATTAGCTAACAAAAGAAAAAAACGTTATTTAATTTTCGCTCGCCACAAATTGTATCAGGAGTATGTGGCTTAATCATAGAAAAGAAAAAAGTTCTTTCTTAAAGATAAAAGGAAATCTTCGATCACAGCTTCAGTCATACATTTCAGGCTAAGAGGAACGGCATGTGATATGGTTATGAATACTGTGAGCGAAAATTGCGAGAAAACGAAGCCATTGCAAACCGTCATTGTGACGCCAAGTGCCTCTGACACGGGAACACCTCGATTGAGCATGTCAATTGACGGCTCAAAAAGTCTCTTCCATGGCAGTGATCCACCAAAGTTTTCGTATTCCGTTCGAAGTCCATGCAATTCACCAGCAACACCCATCGCCCTCCAGCCTTTATTTTAGCTACAACTTGATGAAGAGAACCGCGCAACACACTTGAAAATTTATGATGAAATTGCACATTTGCTTGCACAGTTAAACTCTTCTCACTATCGAGAATGTGGAAGCATCTTGTACAGATACTGTCGAAGAGGGGAGGGGTTCGGAAACAAAGGGCGAAAAAAGAATATAGAAATTATATCTTTTATAAACTTGCAAAGTCCTAGTATGTTTTAACGAAGTGGCTGCAAATATGCTTTCTTTATTCAACCTCGATATCATTTTAACACGCACAGGGTCTAGTAGAAATATTTTACTAGTCTACTGAACAAGAAAACATTGTTTTTCAGCTAAAAATACTGAACAAACAGCAACGATAACACCCGTAGTCTGCACACAAACCTTTTTGAGCAGCATCACCATCTCCCTTGAACATATCTTGATATGCAGCAGCCGGCGCCCGTTCTCTGGCATCAACGACATTACACGTGCGCGTTGTGCTGAATGTTTTGGATTAAAAAATATCGATTTAAAGCATCAAATAACGAAGCTGAATAAAACAAACAGGTAAGATATTCCAGCAGAGGATGCGCTGCTTTGGTTGTTCTCTTTTTGATGCGTTTCAGATGATATCCTCTGAAGGCCATAGATTACACGGTCAAATTGCATACTGAACAGGAATATTATAGGTTATATGGAAGGCAATTATCATACGATGGGTCCTCCTTCCCAGTCATTCGCCAGAAGAATGAACGAGCGAATGATTGGGAAGGAGGAGGGAGGGGAGGCTATGACATCCACCACTGGCTGCCCTAATTGAAAGGGGAATTTTGCACGCTCAAAATGATTTTTGTGCTTTTAATAATAAAATGTTGACTATATCTTGCATCAGCTTGCCGTTGTCAGTTGTTAAATTTTCACGATACATTCTTGCTTAAAGTCTCAAAACTTATTACACTTCCATAAAAAGAACCATCACAACCAATAAAACTCTTCTTTCATCTGGCAGTTACTGACACCCAAGTAGACCCATTTTCTTTTTGAAAATATCTTACGCATTATAGATAGTCATGAAGTGACCTCCACCCAGTCCACTGCTCATCGGATGAACCACGCCGAGACATATGGTTACAGCAATGGCAGCATCTACCGCGTTTCCACCTTGAATTAGAACGTCCCTGTAAGAAGCAGTTCTTCGCTAATCGATCTTTAGCCGTGTTCTGTTTTTAAAAAATCATCACGTTCAATCTTCCAGTGTCCTGACGGTAGTCACAAAACTACCAATGTTCCCAGTGCAATACAAGTGCAGTGTACGAACACAGTAAGATTGCCAAATAACTGACTGATTTAACATGAGCGCTGAGCAATCGTCATAGCCGCTAAATTCCGCAGGTTTTAAATGAAGCAGAGGGGTATAAGTAACAACAGGCACCGCCTTACGACTGAGCACTTTTAAGCCATTGTTTTTACGCCTCACAAGCGTTGAGTTTAAATGGTTTGTTATGCCAATATTAGCTTGTCAGAGACTTTAGGCGGTACGGCTGTTTATTTTTGCGGCAACGTTGAATATTACCACCTGCCGATTTCGGAGCAACGCACATGGTCGGATGCGACAGCTGCGATCGCATATCGTCCATTCAAACTGTCCTTCGAACCGGGCCATTCGGGAACCTAAAAATTAGGACTTTTTAGTGTTACAGCGGGTTTTGCTCTTCTATGAAACGGTCGATAACTGTTGCCCTTCTGCTTCTTTGCAGCAGAAAAAAACTAAAGTCTAGTGCTCCCAAAAACGATTACAAATGGTGCTGATATTTTCGAATATCCTACGCAGTGGATGTCTTAGCTAGTCGAATCATCTTGAGTTCGGATACACCGTAACACTTCTCTTTAAAATTTCGTGCTCGATCACACTTCATTTCTAACGCGCAGATTTGCTAAAGTTCTGCTCTATCACGTGCCCTCTCTCGACTGCTTAAGCCAGTTCAGCCCCGTATTCCTGTATACATTTGCAATCACCAATTGGACTTGCTGTTGAATATGCCTTCGCTCTTGCAAAGAAGGTTTTTTGAGCTCTTCTTGAGCTCAAGCTTTTTGAGCTCACGCAAAACTTGCAAAGCGGTTTTTTTTTTTGAGCGATTCCCGGACTTTTTGCGTTTTCCAGATCAAATCGGACTTCTCTCCCTCATCATATTATCCTCTCTCTTCTTCTTATGTATCAACTTCCAATTTGCTTTCTAGCTTTCCTCTCTCTCCACCTTCCCCAAGGCCGACAAGCGAACCTCAAACGGCATGTAAGGAAATACTAGAAAGAGCTAAGAAACTTGTAAGCAAGCATTTGAACAAGCAAATGTCCAAAGAAAGGTCACTGAAAAGAAAAATTCTTGGTGCTCCCACTCGACTAATCCACTGTTATACGACGTACCTCTCCGAAAAAAGTCGTTTGCGTGTCATATCAGTTATTTAATTTTTTGCGGCATGCCCCTAAAATTTTGCAAAATTGAGCGATTCCCGGACTTTTTGCGTTTTCCAGATCAAATCGGACTTCTCTCCCTCATCATATTATCCTCTCTCTTCTTCTTATGTATCAACTTCCAATTTGCTTTCTAGCTTTCCTCTCTCCACCTTCCCCAAGGCCGACAAGCGAACCTCAAACGGCATGTAAGGAAATACTAGAAAGAGCTAAGAAACTTGTAAGCAAGCATTTGAACAAGCAAATGTCCAAAGAAAGGTCACTGAAAAGAAAAATTCTTGGTGCTCCCACTCGACTAATCCACTGTTATACGACGTACCTCTCCGAAAAAAGTCGTTTGCGTGTCATATCAGTTATTTAATTTTTTGCGGCATGCCCCTAAAATTTTGCAAAAAACCGTGCAAAAATCCATATTGTATGTTCTGATATGGTGATTTTAAAAAGATTTTCTACAAAACCCAAATTTTCGACGTGAGAGGCTCATCTCATGCGTCAGACTTTGCATGGCTTTGTTCCAGTATCTCGTATTTTGTTTCCTTTATCAAAGCAGTCAGGTCGCCGTTGAGCTCCGCAAGAGTGGACTCTGACGATTGCACAAAATAATGCTGTTTCCAGTCAGGTTATGAAGCTTGTTGAATCTAAGCTCATGAACAAAGCGGTAGCATGCCACTCACATGTTCTTTTCGGGTCCCGAAATATAAGACAGCGAAGAGAATTGTCGTGAAAAAAAGCAAAGACGCTAATCCAACTGCAACGCCGGCAACAACGCGGTGTATCGAGATCTTACCACCAAAAGAAAGTCGCCTGCAAACCCAACGTGGTTCATTGCCACAGAGTTAAATAAGCGATGGGCTTTCGTCTTGCTAATACTGTTTTTCATGACTAATTTCTGTGCTACCATATCACAAAATTTTGTGAGCGGTTTGCTTTAAACTGATGGACATAAGGAATGGAACCGCTAAACTTATGTTGAGTGAATGATAGTCTCACAGGAGCTCTTCTTTACGAATGAATTTTGAGCCATCCTTCAGGAAGAAGCTTTTCTTCAGTTAGGTGGATGGTGACATTTCTGGAGTATTTGCTTCAAAGTGCAGCGGAAGACTGTATTGATTACTTCTGCATATATAACGTACTCGCAGTTTTGAGAAATGCAACTCAATAAAAGTTTCATTTGTTGCTCATACTTTATTCGCAGCTTACCAACCAGATTTTAAATCTGTGTATCTGCCGACAGTGAAAACCAAATTTCTGCTTGCCATGCTTATGTGGTATTCCGTCTCTTAATTCCGAATGAGGTCAGGCCTGTTTCCTTCGCTTGAATTCACAAAATTTCGCTTACACAAACTATCTTTTGTTGATGGATATCGCCAAATTCTCAACTATTTACTTCACCTTTGTTTTTCACTCAAAAAAGCCGCTACTGCTAAGCGTTTATTACGGATTCAGCAACGCTGAAAACGCTTCATTAAAGTCATCGTTCCAAAAATTAGTGCCACCGCAGCGTCGCAGTTCCTTGTCTTGCACTGAGATAAATATATGCCATCAGCAAATTTTTAATGCTCTATCATGAAAACTCTTACCTATCACCTGTTTCTTCGTCTATCAGCCGAGCATTATCTTCCATTCTGCAAAGCCCGGTTTATATTAACGCGGATGCAGAACAAAGAAAGTGCACAACCTCATTTGAAACAACAGCATTACTATCAACACATCAATTGCGCGCATATTGTACCTATTTAGTGTCATCTAAATGCTTTCAAGATCACTTAACTCCTTCTACGCTTACGCCATCCATTTATTTCTTCGAACAAAATATGGGGGGGTGAAAAAATTGTTTATGCTTAAAGAAATTCGGAAAAATCCATGACGCTTGTATATTTCTGATTTGGTTTGTTAGCAAACAAACTATTATGCTTGCACGGGTGCAAAAATGCAAAGATGAATGCCTTGAACGAAAGTGCGTGTTCAGCACTTTTTTTGGGTCACATCGTAATCCCGCCTGCTATTGCTTGTAGGGTTTTTCGTTTGAGTGCCATGACCATCAAAATTATATTTCGTTAGTTTTAGAACGTATCGGCATCGCAACACGAATGCGTTGATATGAATATTTGTTTTTAGGGCCGATTATGCCTACAACGCATAATATAACATTAATGCTCTACTTCTAAAGCATTAATGTTCAACTACTCATCGTCGGCATGGATCATAATTGCTTCCTAAACAAGAATAACTCTAGTTACGTCGCGCAACACTTCATCACATAGAAAAGGATTTATGATTGTTTAATGCAAGAAACATTTATTGCATGAAGTTTTAGTGTAATTGAGGATATTGTAACAGATAAACCAATAATCATTAGTGTGCAAAACATGTGCATCGATAAACAATCACAGCACGTAATACAAGCCAGCAATTTGAGCATTTCTTATGTCGACAACGTACGTTCAACGCATCGAGCGAATGCTGGTGTTCCATAAAATTTTTTCTTTTATCGGCCCAAAAAATTTTGGATCATTTCATGGAACAACGCCTCAAAAGAAATCAGATAGGAGAGCTTGGCTTCCTCAATCGTCACTTTTCCGTGACTCCTAACTGATTCATGCATGGACTGTTCACTTTAAAGGGCATCATGGAAACGCTAACGCTACTAAATAATGTTTTACGATGTAACGTTTAACTGTTAGTTTTCCGAATAAAGAACTGAATAATTCGCTTTACTATTCGTAGTACTAAACAGCCCATTCAGTTCCTAGCACTCGTCACCCAAAATAATAATTATACGGAGGATATTTACATTTCCATTTAATTACCATCTTCCGCACGACCAACAAAAAATCAATGAACGGATCAACTGATTGCAACTACAATAAGTGCATTCTACTAGGTAGTGATTTGAAGTGAATGTAAAAGCATTATGAAAGCATGTGGCGTCATTTTTTGACGATCAACCACAGTTGCAAATTATTGGAATACTAGAGTGAATTTATTCACCTTCAAGCTCTTTCTATGAACATTCCATCAAATTGTGATGCAAAATTTTGCGAAGACAATGCATCGCTGTCAATGGAACGTCGCCGAGTAAAAAGTTAGAAATTATGGACAACGGCTGGATGGCACGAAAAAATAACTGCCGCAAGCTCTTAATTCCACATCTCGAAGACATTTGACGGAGAAACTGAATTCGAAAGTGGCTGGTTCTAGCTTCTCCCCTCCAGAATGTCGAGGGAGCGATATGGGAGGGGCGCGCATGATTCGGTTGTTTACGATATTATGCTTTTGTTCGAAATGCCACTTCCTCGAAAGTTCAAAACTTCTTATTTATAAGGCCTTCTATGCGAATCGAAGTGAGGCGTCGAAAAATCACATTAACTTGAAGCAGAAGAAATTTTTTCACTCTCTCGGACCTCGTGATCGCAATTACATTAATAATTTTCACAGCAATGGACTCAAAATTTCAAATGATCGATGAACATCCGTCAATCCCTAATAATCACTAGTGAGACTAGATATTTCGAAAAGAGCAACTATTCAACACGCTGTAACTGTTCACCTGGGATGAAACAAATTCAGTACTAAAGTTATTCGAATATCGTTCCTTGTCAATAAAACATTCCATTCTTGTCCCTTTTGTTTTCCACAGAAGATCGATAAGCGAGCGATCGCCCATTGGGACAAAAATTTCATCGAAGTCCGAAAGAGCGAGAAACTCGACCTCGCTACGGGAACGCAGAATGCACGCGTCTATTGCCGTTATCGCCTGAAAAATTGTTGGTGACTCGCGTAAGGACAATATGATGACAACAAAATCGGTTTCTTGTTGTTCTCGCAGGAAGAACAGCCTCTCCTTGTCCCGCTATGGGATTTCCTAAACTACTTACTCGCATGATGATGGCGAGTGAAGAGAAGGGCGTTATCCTCTCCGTTTCCTGGCAAAGACCCTGCTAGGAATTCTTTTCTTATGCGCATCCAACGGACAGCAAACGTGTTCCAATCCTCGTGTTTTCGCGGGGAACCTCTTATGAGAAACCCTTGTGGACAATCCTGAACATAGTTAACCGGGTGTTTCATCGAAATCACAGTGAAGTGGTTGTTTCATCTAACCTGATTCCCAAGCAAAAAATACATCTTTACTTTATGCTTTGCCCCATGCATCTACATCTCAAAAAGTATCACTGATGTATAGTTGCTCCCTCAAAAAAATATTAAATTGGCCACGAAAAACCATTTCATGTCATTCATTTCGCGAGTGCTTTAATTCAGTGGAAATTATTCGTACAAAACAACTGACATAAGCACATATATGGCAACGATAAGCTGAAGTTTCTGCCACAACTCATGGGATCACTGCCAGTCTTATGCTTGTCATCACAATGGTTATTTCAACAGTTTTTTTCCTGATTCAAAACAGCATGATAGAATATGCATATTGCTGATGAAAAATTCGCCACAACAACAAAGAAAGGCCGACCAAAAATAAACTATTATACAAAACGGTGAACCTTTCAGAATTTATCAACAAAAGCCGAACTTTCGATCACCAACTAGTTGCTCGAGCCAAGCGGAGTCAGTCCGAGTTCTTTTACAGAAACTTCAGCGCAAAGGAGCAAGAAAAACTTACGCAACGGGGTAACGGGAAGGACAGTCACATCACCCTTCCCTTCCGTAAACGACTGCCTCATATATGACATTAAAACAAACGCATTACCTCTGCCCTAAACACCATATCGTTAGGATCAACGTAATCTGCAGTGGTAGTGCCATCAATCGGAAAGAGCGGCCACGGAACGCGGGTTATGCTTATTCCTTGGTCACGTTCGTACAGCTGTATTATTGCTTCTACTTCTTCGGATATCAACTGCACAAAGAAATAGAACTTCGTCGCTCCATGGCTTATCCACGCCTATAAAACATCACTTCACCTCAAAACTACCACTAACTGTTCTTTGAAGGAAAAATAAAATCAGAGAAATGCTTAGCTGTGGCAAAAAAAAATTGCAGAACCACAACAGTTACTACTTAAAATTTCGAACCCTGATAGAGAAGAAAACAATTTTTGATACTACTAAGTCTGTGATAGGAACTGTTCAGGGCGGCATCTAAGAAGTGAATAAACCTGAGTGATACTGTGCATAATACATGGATCGACGGTGGGACACAACGTCCCCTCGCTTACGACGAAACAAAAAGTTTAATTTCCATAACTTCGAAATCACTGAACAGCTGGTGGTGATTTCAGAACGCACGTTTTCTCTGTTCTTTTTCCGCTTGAATCAAATAATATACATATGTTTGAACCCTTTAGTAATGCTGGAATACTCTATAAATTTTGGATGAAATAGGAGTTTCAACTGTCTCGATTAAAAAAAAAGCGCATTTAAAAATTACACTGCTGTGACTCGATCGAAGTTACACGAAGATTTTTTCCTTCTTGATAACCAAGCCTGACGTTGAGTATGAAAAGAAAATCAGACTAACTTCCATGTACGTGATGACCTGCGTCCAATCGGCGTAAAGAGCGATTGGCTGCAAACAAACGCCAAGTTTGTGTTTCCTTGGCCCAGGCGGAACCCGTGCATCATAAAGTGGCAGCGGATACCTCTGACTATTGGGACCTACTCTGCTGATCATCAGCGATGTGGCTGAGGACTGTAGCAGCACTTTCGGAGCAAATGGCACGTCGGCGATCACAAAATGTCCTAGAAGCTCGCATCTGCAAAGTGCTTACGCACTACTCGCAGAATAACCACGGCGAACTGCGGAGAAAAGAAAGAGAGAAAATAAGAACCGCAATTTTAACGAAGCTTTACTGAGCACATATGCGAAAATATGATTATCAGAAATAAAGATTTATACCTATATTACCTCTTAAGAATGATAGAGCAGTTGTAAACATGAGGAAATCCTCAAGAAGCGACTCCAAAGCTTCTTCTTGAAAAATAAGATACCAATAATAATGCATCAAAAATGATGATAACATTCAAAAATGCTGATAGTTCCACTGACTGTCATCGAAAACGTGGCACTTTAGCTGGATGAGCGTTAGAACTACGTATTGAAATCTGTGCTGAAAGAAACGATGAACCTGTTGCAACGAATCGTCGTATTTCAGCATCTGTCAATTCCAGAAACCGACGAAAATTCCTTCTGGTTTAGCACTCAAAAATTTTTGAGAAATACTTGTGTTGCGGAAGATGAACAGTCTTTCTGAAATGGTCGCATGAGTTTGTGCGAACTGATCAGTGAGTTTCCTTCGAAACTTCTACGTATCTTATTTTGCTATCCAAAAAAATCTTTCGCTAAATGGCGATCCGCTTTCATGCGACGTTTTCAGAACAGTATATCAAAATAGCAAAATGCTCGACTGATGCCATGTGTGGGAGAAAGAATCCAAATAAAGTTAGAAACGATGAACCACCACATCAAATAAGAGAGTTTGTAGGCAAGTAAACTTTGCATGCAATATGATAACAATTTTATACAGCATTAATAAAGAGCCATAAACGATGGCATTATGCTTACTTTGGTGCAAAAAACCATGGACATTCTTGCGTTGAGTCCGTGCGAGTTTCGAAGGAGATCATCGTTGTGGAATTTGAAACGAGCAGCCGAACCTCAAATGGAGCGATGCACTTTCGTACGGTTAAAACTCGTATTTGTGTTTCCGAGACCAGATAAGCTTCCTTTACGAATATCTGAAATCGAAGCTACATTCGCAAATGATTCCAAACAATCGCGGCAAATGCACATTACAAATTTCTACCCATTTGCGCAAAAAACACGTAATGTCTGCCTGGTGTCTATCATTCAAGGCAAGCGAAATGTCCATTTAAGCAAAAAGACTCTGGTTCAAATTTTGATGCAAAGGTCAATTTACCTACACTCGACGTCGACTGCATTCGGCCTGGTGGGATTTACAACCGCCGTCAGGATCGTCTCATTTTCTCGAAACAACGACCGCCGGGTTTTGTGCGTAAGGTTTTAACCGCGGCTAGTCGCGAAACTGCAGACGAACTAAGTAGTACATGGAGTGCACTAACCGATTTTCAGAATCAATATTTTACAGGCACATACCTCCAGAAAGACACGTTTAACAATTAATTACAGTTTGAAGAAAAGTTGTGCAATGGTGCTCAGAATCTCAATTTCTGCACAAAAACTCCTTCACTGCTGAACCACTTAGTTGACAAAGAATTAGATGAAACAAAGTGCACCTTTTATTTTCCACTTCAGATGACCTCCATATTTGTCCTCTCCCTTCCTTTGCAGTTCTTTTTTGCATATTCATTTGAAATGACAGTATAAAATCGGGGCACTGTTACAACGCACCGTTTAAGTTACCTGCTCTTGAATGGAATTTTATGTTTCAAAAGACCAACATTGGAGCTGTATGAGCGTCGAGAAGAAATAAAGTTTTTAGACAGTTCAAAGAGTTTAAGGAAATCTACCGCAAGGCTGGTGGTAATACCACCTTCCGTAGATGTTTCCGCGAATATTTATTGGCCCACAAGAGCAGTAAATTCATCCATCGTGGACGACGAAAAGATTTCATGGAAATTATCTTCTGGTAAATGATATTCTTCAGAAAAAAAAGATGAAAAACGCAAAGGACCGTTTCGTTGTATCTCTTTGCCCTCACTGATGCATTGCTGAATTCAACGTTCGTTTCGTAAGCGTCCGTTTCTGTGGCAAACAATGGATCGTCAAGGCGGAAATAGTCCAGATTTTCATTGCTATTCATCAGTATGCGCCACGTCAGTAAGAACGCTAACGCGACAATTACAATGAATACGATCACGTACGGAAGTACACTGGCCCTGGAACTGCACAGCACAGCTTTTATTGTACCGTGAACTGTGATAAGTGTGTGGCTATCCTATATAATCTCAGCCAAGTGTATCTGATGGAAAAAGCTGTTTGCTTATACCACGTATGCGAACTCCTGCATGATGCTCTCATCGAAAATCTTGGGTATTCATTTTGTCGGCAGCTTCAACACGTTTGACTGCTCATAAAACCGAGAAACTAGACATCCGCTCACGAACTCAAGTGACGTTCGTTTCAGAAATCCAGTACATAACTATAAACAACATTCACCACCCCAACCTGAGAAGCGTGTTTCAGTGCAACAATAAATATCATGAAATGGGTTCTTGGAACAAAAACTGCCATTAAAGAAATTCAAGTAAATCGCAAAAAACGACGACACATTTTGACGTTTCGACGATAGCAGTTTCACTGAAACTCCGCAATGGAAAACACTGGAAGGAGTTCACACAATGCAACATCAAAAATTACCTTTCCTCGTCCGCCCTTCAAGGTGCTTCAGTTTTATTCCGAATTTTCAGTAGACCCATGGTCAGTAAACCTCTTTTTTTAAAATGGAAATGTTTTATCGAGGATTCTGAGAACGACGTTAAACGTGGCATACGTTCTGATATACGCAAGTAATAACAAGACCGAACCAATTCGACTGTTCATCTGTATATTCTAATTGAAAAGAATATATGTTTTGTTACATGATGCCAGATAAAACCTTTTCCAACTAATTTCGTCCCCTTTAAAACCTTTGGAAACTAGGGTCTCATAAAGTCTGTTCGATTAAATTCGAGATATTCTAACAGAATTAGCTAAAAATTTCTTCAACATGCATAATTCAAGAACATAATATTACTCGTTCCTACTGCGCAATTCGCACTGTGGCATGCGAGCATGATGGGGAAGTCCAGCGTTCCCTTCTCCGGAGTTGAAAAAAAGCGTCTATCTCATACTGGCCAGATCTTGAAGGGAAGTTTCACCCAAACTTCATCGCTTTTTACGCACAAATATTTAGTTTTCTTTTTAGCTCTGTTTTGTAAAATTTTACACCGCTATTTCCCTACATCCCTATCCCACATTTGTTACTGCTTCATTCCTACTGTTAATGAAAACGGAAAATAATGATTTTCCCCCATGAGTTCAGACAAAAGCATAAGATGCACAACGCTGACGAAAGAAATGGACGTGCAAATAACAAAAAACCCAATTAGATGCGCCTACCTTTTCATTCCATCTCTCGGCACAAGCCTTTCGTACCTTATTTCGGAAGAACCCACACCTCTCTTTGTGCATGAGCTACCCATTTCACCAAGCTCAGTGAAAGATGTGCGATTTCCCTGCCAACCAAGTATGCTTTAACGAGATGAACAAACGCCAGTTTGGAAACCATCCACATAACTGCCGCAGGAAAGAATAAAGATAACTGAATTACGCAGTCGTATCGTGCATGTTGGCTGAGTGCACGGACTGTTGCAGGAAATAATATGGCGCCTCGTGGGAGGGGTCAACGGTGTGCCTTCATGAAAGCGCTTCCACCACGGAGCTAAACGTGGTGGAAGCGCGTCTGCTGTGAACACAACCTGCTGTGGAATGGCAAAATTGTTAGTGAACCCTTGGATGCTATCAAAATCTCAACGCGTTGGTCACCGCTAGAACAAAGTGAGACCGTGAAGAAAACGTGGAAGGCCATATGTGCTACTAGAAGCTCCATCCGAAGGTTTGCGATCGTGTACTGTTACAGCTGCTGAGTACGTTATTCAGCAGTCTAGCATTGGCCACCGCAAAATGAAAACGCCCTAGCAACGAATTGATAAGTTCGATTCTACTTGGTCCCATGCACAGCCAAGAGGCATATCCCAACAATACGCTTACCTCGTACTCGTCCATCTCAATCGGAGAAAACAGTTCATCAAATGCCGACGTTATTTCACGCGTTCTCGAATAAAAGTCAGGAATTTGAACGAAAAAAAAACGGATAGATCATCTGGAACGGGATTTTCCCATTTCTTTTTAGCGCTAACAGCAAAGACGTCAATTTTTCCCAGGAACCTGCTAATTCCCAACAAAATCTTTTTTGTCCCTGCACGATGGTAAGGAGAAGAGGGGTAGACCATCGCAAACGTAATAAAAAATCTGTCGCAACATTCTTCAAAAATGTGACGATGTCCCGGACAGTGTAATTGTGAGTTGGAAATCTAACCTGGTAGTGTGCATGAACTTAAGCAACATAACTGGACCTGTCATTTTTTGATAGATCTCTTAGGAAAACCTCCGAATACTCAAACATTTCTGCACAACACTCTTCTGTGTATTTTATCGGAGGACACGCATCTAATTTATCGTTTAGCAAACGGGAAACTATTTTCACCGCAATGGTCGTTTCTTGAGCACAAAACGCTGCAAAGAGGAATATGAAAGGTTTTTTAATAACATCCGTGTCGAACGAATTATATCAAGGAATTCCTTATATTTGCCAGTTTCTGCACAAAGCAATGAGTAAATAATCATATGAGAAATCCTAGGAGATTTCTGAACGAAAAAAGGCCTACTTAGTTTGTACTGACCTCTACTCCTCAAGTATACTTCCGAAGATATTGTTATTTCAATGAAAATTTTCTGGCAGCACATAGACTGAATGTTTTGAGTTCTGTTTTGTTCTAGACACGAGTCTGGCAAACGCTTCAGTAAGAACGTCCAGCTATGGATTAAACTCGGATGTGCAGATGTTGCTAAACTCGATTGGCTGTTCGCTTGATAAAAAACCAATTAAGAAATGCGCAACGTGTCGATAAGTAGAATCTGTGCAACGCTCCTATAAGACAATAATCTGTGATCACATGATTGTGCAAAACCACAGGCAATTGGCTGATTACGTGCGGATGAAACAGCGGGGCAATAACCGTTTCCAAACATTCAACATTTGCAAAAACATATTTGCTAATAATGTCATATGGCATCCTTGTGTATTTAGGATATTCTTATAAAGATTACGATTCAACGTGAATCTTAATCTTTACAGTGAAAGTTTGTTTAGTAACTAGAGATTCAACGTGAAAGTTTCGTAATTTGAATATTTGATAAACGGGCCATCTTCACAAAAGTAATACAATTGTTCATAATCAAGCAATACGCCAACAGCGAGAATAAACGCACGACTACGACAGCGATAAATCGTAACAGCACGAGCATGTCACGTAATGATGTATGGCAAAAGTAGCAATGATAAGTGCAACGAATAGAGAGAGACCTCAGACCTCAGAAAGAAGCGAGCAATAGAGAGGTCAATTGAGCGGCAAGCAATTGAATAATTGATCTAAGTTAGCTGCACAACTTAACTGAATTTCGAAAACTACATGGCCGTCATAAGGAAGTTCATATAACTTGAAAAATCACGAGAAAGTTGATATGGCTTGAGAAATAGGCGAGTTTCCTTCAGAAAAAAATCGACTAAACAAGGTAGGGAAAACAGTAAAGCGAACCAAGGAACTAAAACTGCAACAAAAAGTACATCAGATAGCATCAAACAATGCAAACGAAACGCCGCACACTTACCGTCACATGGAATGGGCATTAGCTGGAGATCAGATCATGCGGCATGCGCCATCACTTGGGCTATTCGTTGCCTTCTCTCTCTCCCTCTCTGTTTCCTCATTATTCCCTCACCGGGACACGCGGTATATGCGGTGGTACAGGGCTGATAAAGACAAGCCTGGCGATCCGATCAGTTGATCGTAGGCGACCGCGAACACACAAAAGAAGTGAGGTGTTAATTTCGTTTATCTCTTCCAAAACGCATGTATGCATGGTAAGCAGACAAAATATTGCCTTAAATACTTCAAAGTAGGGGGTAGGGGGGAGGAGGAGGATTGAAAAATACCACGTTTACATGCAACCCCAGTCTAGAACACGATCACTTTAATCGAAAAAAAGTTAGACACACACACCTTTCGGTTAACCTTCCCGTGCACGGTTGCACTATAACTGCAATCGTGCACAATCGATGAGATAATACTCGGTGATCCTATGTGGCACTCCATTTAGCATACAATACCTTCCCGATCAGGGATTGTATTACGTTACGCTCACCTTCATTTACCACGACGTAATAGTGAGGGCTATAATCAACATTTCTCACCTGTTGATGGGTTCAACTTTGTCAATGAATACATAGCTGCTTTTTTTTGTTTTTCAGAATTTCTGGTCTCAAACCTCAAACCGATCGTAGGTCTCATATCACAACATTATGGTATTTTTCTATGCGTATTTTTAAACGAACATTTCAGGGAAATCTCTTCACCGATTATTTATGATATTGTCATAAACGAATTGCAGCAGGGCAGTTTAAAATATTTGCTGACAGGCTTCTCTGCAAGTGCTAAAGAACGGCGTGAATGGCTTCCTGTGTGCTATGATGGCGAAATGCTGAAAGAGCATATTCTGTGGAATGATGACAAAGAATATATTCGCGACAAAAACTGTCGCGTAAAGAGCACGCCTATGGCAACGCAACAAATATGATCATATAAGATGACCTCACACTTAGAAAACCAAAATTAAACATTTTTTTCCACATTTCAAAGAGGCAAAAAAACAAAGGTTTAAATCCGTAGTTGAACCCGAATACTTGTTGAAAGGACACTTTTGGATATCGATACTTGTGTCACAAACAATATACAATATTATTCATGCAGTATTATTCATGTCTGAAAGTATGTCTCAAAACATAAAAGCTTCCAGCATACAATCTAACAGAAAAGCTTGCAATCTCAAAGTGTTGTTGGATTAGGCGAATTCACAATCAAGGCGAGACAATCACATCACTTCACTGCATCTATCAAACTTTCTAATGCTCATGGCTGCATGTGCCATTTCGTGCATGTGCAATTTTTATGAACAATTCGTCGCTTGGAAGCCCGACACATTGCTCATCCATATTGCGAAAAATATAACCATATTCCCTCCGAATGTTATATTTCCAATGGGAAATGCCCCCCTTATTCTCAGTCCCATAGTTGTTGTGGTGTTCTTTGATCACCTCGAGAGAAGCACTTTACAGGCAGGTGGTTTGCGTGTATAAGCAATTTATAGCAGAAAAATTTATGAGAATAGATTTCTGAGTGCGCATTCATTACTAAACCTATAAGAAAAATTTTCGCAGAAAAATCATTAATTGAAACTACGCAGCGGAAAATGAACAATTTTTAGTCTATGACGAAAATGCAGTCATTAGTATACTGCACGAATACCGATGAAAAGCATTTTCATAATGTTGAGCGCATGCCGTTCAGGCTGATCTTTTTATGATCTCTGAAGTGAATAGAAAGATAAATATGAATCAAACCTTACGTGAACTAGACTCATACATTAGCCGCACGGCAAATATTAGCCATTCTTAACTTGTGGTTGAGTTTGACATAATTTTGCGTAGAAATGGCAGTCATGCTAAGAGTTACCTCTTGATGGAGTTCACGAAAAGCGATGAATGATTCTTCTCAGCTAACTTGAGATATAGGTCATGAGACGGTTGCTAGCGTAAAGTCGATCGGAATGATTATGCATCGCTTAGCTTGGGCGCCGTCAGATGATGACTTTCGTCACAACATACTTGAAATTTAATCATGCACTACTCAGGTGCCAGCCACATTGGTCTTCATGCATCATGCCGCCCTAAATCATGCGTGGCTTGAATTTGAGTCATACATGCTTTTATAGAAAGTTGCAACGAGTTCATGATGGCCGGCGTGATTTCATGATGCACGGCTTGGCATTGCTAATGATGCGGTTTGTTAAAAATGCAACAAGTGTCTGTTGCTTTTGCTGTTTGCTAATATCGCTGGCACTACCCAAGTTGTTAGTTACCAAACCCGCTAGTATTAGCCTCACTAGCTTTCTTTCTCTCCTACTGCCTTGTCAAGTACTCCAACCAGTAATGCATATTCTACGGGAGCGTTTTTGCTACTGCTAATTCTACGACCATAAACAGTGAAAACCGTTCCAATCGGATAGTTTAAGGGCTGTCGCGTCTTCTAACCAAGCCTTCTGGTCTCGCAGCGAATTCGATCGACTTTTAAGCGGTTAAATGGGGCGATTTTTTGAAAACTTTCAAGGCCTCATGGCAAAGACCAGAAAATGAGAAATTATGGCGAGTGTGGTGGAAGATAGAGCATAAGGAGAAATCTACATGCAAGCGTCCTCGATGACTTTTTAACGGTTCCATTTTGCGCACAGCGACAATTCTGCTCTTTGATTTTGCTTTGTACTTATGGATCTCTCAGCATCGGTGTGCAGATTATGCGCTTTGGACAGCGATTCCATACCCTGAACAATACAAGGTTTGCTCTGAACACAGACCGTTCTGATAATGCATAGGGTATAACGCATAGAACAGTTTCATTACTCGCTTATGCATTATTTCAACCAAGCTGTCCTCGGTCGCTTACTTGTCGAAATATCGTTAATTGCAAAGCGCATTGTGTCTGCTGTTGTGCGTGTCTGTCTGTCTATCTGTTCGGTCGTTTGAAATCGTTAATCGCGTAAACTGAAGAACTAAAATTTCGTTGATGCAATCAATGAAGTGGTCTTTCACAAGCAGTTTCATGACAGTGACAAAGGAAGCGGTTGTCTACACGGATCGTGCTTAGTCCTGTGAAAACATCTCATATTACAATGCGGAAGGCAGTTATATGGAACTTGCACTTGAGCAGTAAAAGTGTAGGAAAAGCTTATTCTAAGAAATTTGGTTAGTACTTTTTCTATACAAAACTCCGTTTCGTAATCTGCTCACAATTACTAAAATATCAAGGTTGCAACTGATCTGTGGTTGATCTGGTCATCCATTTAACACTTCTTATCACGTTTTTTTTTTTCTGTTTTTAAACGCTCTTAACTGTCTATGAATTAGCGGTGGATCGGGTCTAAATCAGTACAAGAAGTATGTCGTGGGTGCGATTGTACCTAACAGTTTTTATAACTTTAGTTCAAGTGGTTCTCGAGTCCAAACGAGCTAGCGGAAAGACAATCGCCTACGTAAGTACACCATAACGGATATGAAATCAGGTTAAGCCAAGCAAACGATAGTTTTTATTTTCGCGTGGGGCCGCCCCTCGTGGGCTCCTAAATAACCTTTGGGCAAATAATCTGCTCAGTGTTACTACAACTGGTGCATGAAGTTGTGGCAGCCGTTTATATCGACAATGCACGATTTACTGCTATACATAAATATGAATTCGTTTTTCTGTCGGCAGACGTGAAAAGCGAAGTTCCTCTTGAACATTGTCCTTTCTGAGGGTCATAAAAAACAATCGCCCTGGCTTTTATTCAAAGGAATACGATATGTTAGGTGCACTGTATACTAGTCGAAAGTTGTTGAGTAAAGAAAGCTAGAAAGTCATGCTCTACTCCAGCTAGAGAAAAAAAAAGACCTACTTTAGTTCGCTTTAGGGTACACCTTCCTTCATCACAACTTGACATTGCGTAATGTTTGAAACAACGGCGTATGGAGTGACAGAAAGTGAAGCAGTATGGTCCTGCCGGAATTTCTGCGTTTGAGAGCATGTGGTATCTGAATAGATTTCAATAGGATTAATTCATGCGTTTGCAAGCGAACATGGAAAGAAGGAAAGGAAGGGGTGTGGGGAAGAGGGGAGAGCTCTGGGATGGCAGCTTTTCTCTTCGGATCTGACTCGGAAAAAATTTTTTGAATGTTTCGTTGATTGTTTTCAGGAATTCTTCTTTATTTCCTCAAGATAAAATAGGATGAACTCATACTCACTAGCAAATTTTTCAACGTCCAACAAGATTATTATTTATTTTTCAAATAAGCGTTTTTTGTTGTCTTGTGTAAACTCAAAAAATTCTCCTTTAGTCCCTGAATTTATCAAAACCACTATTTCTCCCTTTCGTCCCTTCCCTCACTCGAGATTCCAAGTTCGCTAGTCGCATCAACTATTCTTTTAGTTTATGAGTGGATCAGTCAGTGGCATTCCAAGTTCGCTAATCGCATCAACTATTCTTTTAGTTTATGAGTGGATCAGTCAGTGGCTATGTTGATAGGGCTCCTGAAAATTAAGTAGCAATCCTGCAGACTGAATCACTAAATGCATCTAATACGATAATTGCGTCTCGCAGAAGCTTTTCAATCTACATTCCAAAATAGTTCTGATGATTTGCTTCGCTTGCTATCAGACACATTTCATTCCACTTCGTGGAGTGCTGTTTACAGCTCACGAAGCACTTTAAGTTCGTGACACTCTCAGCTTCTGCTGCATCGCATTGATGGACTCTTCATAATGAGTTTTTCTTTTTTGAAACCTTCGAAGAGTATCATGAGCTTTCTCGGTTGCTTCAACACAGGGTTACGAAAACAGCCTTCCAATATCACATGCAGAGTGTACTGTATGGCCTAAATAATACGAAAACAATAAAAATTACACCTCTCGAAATTCGCATAGTTTTTTGTTCCTGTGTTTGTCTTTATATTGATAAAAAACCGGATCAAATTACTCAAATAGAAGAGAATGCCTACCAGAACGGCGAAAAAAGATTGTGATTTTCTATTATATATAGAATAGATGTGCCACTTTTTATTACATGTTATTCTCATTCTTTTCTTGTCAAGAGTACAGTGCTGGTAACAGCCAATACTCGACAACGACACTTGCTGGAGTAAGCGATACTAAACCAGGCGGTGAAAGGCCACTGGTTTGGGCGGTAATGCACCAAGCGCTTGATGATCGGATGACACAAGCCGCCACCTTCCTTTGTTAAGCGTGATACTCGTACCAAAGCACAGTCTGATCTTGTTCTTGTGCGGTATCTATCGTAAGAGAGTGCAAAGCTTATGAATCGTGTCGTTTTTTTCCATTTACAATTAGCTTTACTAGTGAACGAACGCTGGGCACGCAATCATCATTTGCGCAATGCCGCTCCGATGAAAACTCATTCATCCGTTCGCTTAGCATTGCATATAACAGTACGAAACGGAAATGTGAGCAAAAAAAGAGTGAAAGAAGCTGCCGTGTATGATGTGAAATGGTTCTCATGCCTGTCATTCCGTTTTTTTTTTCTTTCTGTGTTCGATGCTTTTCACGCATAACATTCCTCCACTGGATGTAAATTTCACAAAGGTCAATTCGAACTAATCATACCTAAACAAAGTTGATTTCGTACAGAATTCAACAGTTTAACTTTGCACAAAAGTTGAGCAATTCAGAACCTACACTTCTCGAATCGATTCCAAAAGATTAGAGTTGGCAGACAATTGCAAAACGCTCATTTCGATCCTAATTTTTCCTTTGTTGCATATTTTCATTCTCAATCGGGCAGTACTTCCTCATTAATTTTTCTTGACAGACTAGTTATGGGGAACGAAAACTGAAATGCCATCAATACTGAGGTGAGCAAAAAACTGTCACATGGGAGTATGGGGGCTGTTCTCGAGGACATTTCAGTTCCCAAAGGAAGACAGGCAAAGGTTTCTTAAATCGTGAAGACTGGCAACCATCTTCGGAGCAGCTCTTTGGACAAGTTACGTTTCCACTGGCCCTAAGCTGTGTTTCACTTAGACATGATTCACTTCTGTAGCCATCCCATCCGCGCCCGTATTACTTAAAACCAACATCTGCTTCGTCTAGCCTGCCTTCTACACATGGTGATAACGTTATCGGAAATAACTCCAGCAAATCGTGTGCTTCCTCTTAGAAAGTGACAATTTTAAATGAACGGAACGCGACGACGTCATAGCGACCTTCCAGATGTATTGCTGTTGGTGAATCAGCGGCAGAATTAATGATGTTGTGAACGGCGGAGCACACGAGCACAAAACGCATCTCCACGCATTTGGCGACATGCCGCCCTTCTAATCGCTTGTTCCGTGGCACTGCGCCAGTCGTTGGTCTCACGGCTGGTATTCGTTGATGCCATTTTAAATTGCTCTCTTATTGAAGTGCGACAGCGGAAACTTTTTTGCCCATTCTTCGCATCGGACAACTTGGCAGGTTCACCTGAGGCCGTAGTAAATCAGAACAATAAGCAGCGCAACGCGGCCGCTAATGACTGATGACGTAATACATGTGCCGGACACATAAGCATATGGCGCGTCTTACGTTTCCATTTACTACTATCGTTGTGTGCATGAAATGTGTTGCTCAGGGCAAAAGTGACTGGCTCATTATCAGTTAATGGAAGTTATTTGCATGGCGTAATAGACCTGTGCTAAAACATATCAGATGATGGTGGCGGCCAATGATTTTTTGCCGTGGTCATAAAAGGAAGCCGGAGAGAGAGAAAAAGAGAGGGAGAGAGGTTGTTGAACAAGTTCTTCATAGGAGCGCACAAGAAACGCATGGCTTGCTCAAACATCATGAATCCACCAGTTCATGAAACGGAAACCGATTTTCGACAGTACCTCTATTTGGGGGCAGTCGAAAAGGGGGAGAGGGGAGGGGGTGGGTGGATCCGTTAAAGAGTCGTCTGGAGTCTGTGTAACCGCAAGAGCGCAAGAGTGTCTTGGGCAGAACCGCCGTTTTGGTTTTCCAATGGCGAAAAATTTTAGGTTGTTGGTCTGATTGACTTACAACCCCCAAAAGCAGTTGTTTTATTGAGCATGACAAAAATATCATTGTTACTGTTCCTTCTTATTAAGCTATTATTTGTTTAGCCATAATCCGCAGGTAGCATTATGTAGCCTATAATTGGAATAGGCTGAGCGGGGTAATCGAAAAATCTGTTTCATTTTCGAAGAGGAATTCTAATTGCTGTTTTTGTAACTCGCGCCGATATTTTCATTCTTAAATTTAATAAATTTCTTGATAGCAGAAACGAGAAAAGCAAACTTGCTTGCTTTTGCTTCCGGTGTTTCAATGGGTGATCGATTACAAGTGTTCTAAAAGAAGAAAGCAGAAAAGGAACCAACACGTTTTGCATTTGCCGATAACTATTTATAGAAATCGAGAAAGAATTAGCGATTTGTTGATGGAAAGTATGCCTGGAAATCTCTGTGAGCAAACGCTAACCACAATGCTGCACGCTGGATAATATTTTTCTTTTTCATATCAAAAACGTCAAATTTGCTTAAGCTGTGCTGTATTGCGGCACAATTCATAAATTTTCGAAGCGTACGCATCAGTACATCCTCACAATTTAGTTAAGTCATGATTAATTGGCAATTCTTGCAGCCGACAATTTATTACGTAAAGAGAAAAAAATCTCACGTGAGATTGTCGCAGTCTACTGTGATGTAATCTGGTGCCAGATGGCTGGTCAAATTTCTAGATGACGGAATTCAGTTTTAATCATGAAATTTTTGTCCGCTGATAGCACTGCATCTAACATTTGTAAGTCAGCACGTGTCAGTTACATGACTTACATACACGTATGATTCTACAGTTACATAATGGTAAAAGCATGGTGCACATATATTGGAATGGCAGGGTCCATTGGAGTTTCATTTTCCGAAAAATTCCTTCGAAATTGTCATGTTGAAGATTAAAATTCAGTTTTTCGTTGTTCCTTATTTTTAATAAAACTCAAAGCAGTCTGCAAGTTTTCAAAAGGAAAATTTGAGCGGTGATCAAAACTGCCGTATGCGTGCGCTATGGTGCTGCATGCAGCTCGTTTCTGCGGTGGATGCATCATTTTTGCCAACGTTTTTTGAGAGCTTTTCGTCAACAAGTTTTAACATCGATTCTCATTCTCTTTTCACTCGTTATGAACAATGTTGCACATGTATGTGCGCACGGATGCTCCAGGTGAGTTCTACATACGCAGTTTTACAAATGTCACTGGAATGTAAATGTAGAGGAAGTACGCGTGTGGAGTCCTATATACAGTGGTAGTACCAATATATGTAAATTATTTATTTGTATTTGTATATTTATATTTATATGTATTTGCAAATATATATTTATATATATTTGTAACATGTATGTATATATTATGTTTGTAAAAATATATATGTATACGTATCGAAAGAGGAATGACGAGACAGGATGAGGAGTAAGACGGTGAGGATGTTGAAGATAGTAACGTCCCCTTTGGCTCTCTTCATAAAGAAGTATTTATTGTTTTTATTAAGAATTTTTCTCCATAATTCGAAAGTTTTTCTCGTCTTGAAATCCTTTTTGTACGATCCAAACAAATACCTCCCTTCTTCGGTATTCCTGAGCATGCTAAAGCAGATGGTGCGGGCAGTGATTTGTTCGTCTAATTCGAAAAAAAAAATTGTCGAAATCCTTCCATATCCGCAACGGTTGAGGTGAAATTGGTGTTGAGCAAAACGCTGAATCTCTTTGTCCTCTGATGCTGTAGTTTTTATGAGTACATTTTTTTTTCGCTTATCGATTGTCAGATCACTCTTCCTAAAGGCTTTATTGTGCGGTTTTCGTTAAAGCCGCTGCTTTTTGGATGCTTCACTCGTCGTGCCGCCGTTTAAAATTCTTGTTTCGTTTAACGTATTGTGAAACTGATGCCGTGATGTAAAATTCGGACAGCTAATGGGTTCAGACTAATGTTTTGAGGGAACTCCGTTCCCCGACGGGGAGTGATTCTCCTTACTTTTCGCTTGCCGACTTTTTCATCGGAGTTGCCTGCCCGTCCCTGGCTAGATTGCTGTCCATCAAGGATCCCTCTTCTGACCTAATCGCCAGTCGACTTGGAACTCTGGCCAGCATCCCTCGTAAAATCATAAAAGCATCTTTTGTTTAGGACGACTTCCTGGCTTCTTGTCACTTCGCAACCAAATCGAGTTCATCTCCCCCTCTTCCTCCTAGCCACCAGCCAGACAAATTGCTCCACGGCAGATATCGTTGCAGTAAAATCGACTGCCAACGAAAAACTCGCTAACGACATTAGTCCCCGATAGGGTCTCCGCTCCAGGCCAATCGTGCCCTGACTTGTTGCTTGGGAACGCACCCACCCTGTCGCACTTAACCCTCACAGTCGTTGTCCAACTGTTTAATAGGAGTTCTTCCCCATATTATAGTCCTCCTTATTGACCCTCCTTCTGGCTGATCACTCACTGCACTGTACAAATGTATGAAGAGAGCGGTGTGTGTTTTATGGCTCTCATGTTAGAAACAAGGGATTGGGAGCAAAAGCATAGCTGCGACTCCCTTTATACGAATCACAGTAATTGTGGTGCAACCAGTGCCATTCGACCCCTCCAAGCGTTTAAGTTTTCTAGTATCTGCTCTCTATTTGTTAGCAGTAATTTGTGAGGGTTTCAACTGAATCATCATCGATTTGTCTTATTCTTGTTCGTTTGCGATTTTTTAACTAGTGAAGCGTGCGTACCAGTGAATTTTTTTCTTCAGAAATTCAAAATTTCATTTCATTTGAGTACCTCCAGTTAAGCGCGTTCCGTTATTTGCTAACACCATTTTAATTGTTCGCTGATATCAAATGTTTAAGAGAACATTCAAATTTGCCTTATTGTACATTAGTTCGCATTAGATAAAAGGCGTAATGAAATTAATGAATTTTTCGTTTTACTTGAAACAGCTTTCTCAATTAGCACATTCCATTTTCCTAATCAGAAAATGATCAAAAGATTGAAAGCGAATGGTTGAGACTCACCAGAAGGTTAAGTCTTACCAAGTTTATTTTCTTCAACAACTGGTATTTAGTCGGAAGGCACTCTTAACTTTATTTGATAGAATCAGAAAATACGCATAGAAACGTAAGCGTTTATTCTAGTTAAGATCACTCTTGACAGCTTTACAGTTTATTAATTGAACATCACTTAGAAGATGTTAGCAAATACAAATTAGGTAGCTGGAAATTGTGGACATAGAATATATGGTGTCGCTTTCGACACGTCACTTTAAAAAAAAAAGACAACCACTCTGTTTGTGGAAAACCGCATCGTTTACGCCCTGTGATGGTAAATGGGGGACGTGTGTTTTTCTATGATCTAAATCTTCGCTGATCTGGCCACTAAGTGCCATTGCACGAGCAGCATTTTTTTTTTTGCCAGCTATCGCAAAACGATTCGGTAATGCAATTTTTTAGTATAGGCCGCCCACCTGTTCATCCAGTGTCACATCAACCTTCTGAAGGTATTGCGGCCCAATGCTCGTATATGCGCGAGGCGCCTGCATGTGTTGATATTCAATACTCCACCCTTCCAGTGGTGTGGCTCTTTCCATAGCGAGCACTGATGTTACTCACTTATTGCAAACTTGCAGTATATTTTTTACTTAACTGTTTTCATTTACAGCTGCAACAGAAGACAATTTGGGTATTTATTCCGAGCCCAAGCACTGTTGCTGAATTAGCCCACAACTCCCACGTTCTGCCTACATCACTCAATTATTGTACCTGATACTTTTGTTCTCCTTATAGATCAAGCCATTCATCATACTGCGTGTTGATTGCTCCCATAGCCTAAAGTAGCGTTGCATCGAAACGAACACTCGGATTCAGTGAACATGCACCTGTGTCGTTAGCGTGTAGCCGGTTGTCCGTAGTTATGTTAATTCAGTGGCGCATACGTTTTCCTGATTTCCACATTCAGTGCACACATGTTTAATGCTCTTGGCACCTTTACTTGCTTTGCGATCAGTGTTTTCCCGTTCGCCAGTCGCATTGTTTCTCGTCTGTGAGAACTTGTTTTATTATTGAGAACTTATATTCTCTTATTTTTTGATACGGTTTAGAGCTATTTAAGTTGTTTGTAATTCTGGCTCGCTTTTTCGCTTGAAACGGCAGTATCAATTACGCGGCTTAAGGCGTTAAGATACTATGGACTATATGAACTGAGGCACTGAGATTTCCATCACTGATATGATGGGCATTTGCAGCTTTATTGACCTGATGCTTGCTGCCATGGATTTTTTTTTTTGGGATTTTTCGCTTGTTCGTTTCATTGAATTTGCGATAAACTTTGGACAGTGTTAGTTCACCCGCGATAAAACCGTTGTGAAAGCGATATGAAAGCCAGCAGTTGCAAACATAAACCAGTTTCAGCTCTCCCAGCACTAGCTGTTGATTTGAGCAGTTTGCACGAACGCTTATTCTCGCCACACTATTGTATGTGATGCATTCACACACCTCAAACACACAAAGCTGTTTGTTCAACTCGTTATGTATTGATCGTATTAGTACAACAAATAGTAGCGTTTTCTTTTTTCAATGATTGTTGACTTTTGTGGCTGCCAAATGATGGCTCGGCGAGCCGAAATTTTACGATCATCAAATCATACGCGCGAAAAGTTTTCGCCATATACTTTATGTTTAAGTTGGAGGATGGCAGCCTTTGGATTTCGCAGACCAAATGCGAGAAAAAACCAAAGTTTGCTAAAACATTCAACTGCAATTATTTCATGAGCCAGAAAATAGAATGTTCGGTAAGTCAGGCAATAGAATGGTTTTGTTTCATACTGTACGTCTGAATATTCTTTAAGAGCTTCTATGGAAATGGTCACATTGCATGGACATATGTCGAAATTTCTGGTCTATTTTAACGCAGTGAGAGAAGGGAGTTGATCGCTAAATATTTTTTGCAACCAATGAAATGCCGAGAGAGTTAAACGAGCTATCCATATTTTCTGTCATGTTGGCGTGTGCAGGCACTTGCACTCCAAGCTTTTTTATGGCGCAGAAAGTTGTGAAGTTATTCCTCTCATCTGATACTGCCATGTTTTCAAAACCGGAAACCCTGTAATCAGCCTAACACTGATATTCGTGATGCAAGCGACTATCATTTTCTTCATTATGGCTGGAACGGACATTAGATGGCAGTATAAAACTTTGTCGGTATCGACGTTCGTCGATCCATTTTTCGATGACATCTATGTGGCTACGAAATGCTAAGAACTGAGGATCTTTCTGTGTTTGATTGGTCAAGTATTATCTAATTGGGCTAACATTGCCCGCTATATATTTTCCATGATTTTGCTGGTGTGATCTGACAGAACCGCCGAAATTGCATGCATTGGTTTATTGTTTGAGCGGAACAAAATCTAAGCAAGCGTTAGAGCAAAATGTCAAAATTTGGATTTCTGAAATACGCGCATTGCTCATCCCTTTTCAGTTTGTTGCTGCTTATAAAGATGAGTGCACTATTTTTCTGTGCACTAGAATTCCTATACATTAGATATCAATAATTAGAATCTAAAAGTGAAGCTAATCTTATAATAAACGGCATTAGACGCCTCCATGGCAGCTTACGTGAATATTTACTTCCGGCAAAATGATCACATAATTTGGTGATTGTCTTTGCAAGTAATCTTTAGAACAGGAATGCAAGTAATGCGTTTGTTGAATTGATTATTGGCAGTTAACCGTCGATTGTTCACAACTTATGAGACACAAAAAGTCGGCTGTTACAGCACTACTGGAAAATGCTTGATAGTTGTCCCAGACTTGAACGATGCGAAGCGTGAGACGAACAATGAAGTGCGCTAACTTGACAGAGACGTGTGAGTCTGTTATTCGCAATGCGGTGTAATGTGGCTTTATCAACATTAAACAAACAGACGGCATGTTTTGAAGTAAAATTCAGAAATTAGAAACAGCAGAAATTTTTGCCATTTAGTGCCCATGTCGCTACATTACAGACTAGCCAAATATTGACCATTTTGTTGGAACGGCAGACAGGGTGGTGCTCTTAAACAGCGATTCATATTGTCTACTATTTTGGGTATTGTAAACGTAATGCAATAAGATATTCAGAATATGTGGTTGGCTGCACCACTGCTTCAAAATCGTAAGCCAATCGTTCGTCGGAAATGTTCATTCGTTCCTGATGTTAAAGGACGACATTTTAAACTCGGTATATGGATTTTTTTGTTTGGAGAAAAAGACTTTTAAAAAAAGATTATTATTGCTGCTTGAAGCACTACTTTTATGTGGCCGTATAAATTTGCAATAGCTCATCGACGTACACATGAGGCATAAGGGAAGAAAGTTATTGTTACGTTGAAAAGTATCAGACGATTTTATTTCACTCTGTGCAATCAATATGAGGATTTCGGATGTCGTGCAACCGAAAATCACATGTTAGATTGCATAACCCGAAACGAAACAGCGCATTCTCGCCCAAATGACATAGCTTCTTTCTGACATTCCTCATTGTCACGAATCTTATATGCTGAGTATAGTTGATCGAGCTTCTTTTTTTTCTGCTGTGAAAAACGTCGATTCACTTTGTCGAGATATGAATACAAGCAAAAAAGCTAATTGCTATTTTCTGCTACTAACTGCTCATTTTATTTGAGTTTACATGTGAAAAACTAAATCTGCATACTTTTTAGACGTTAAGGAAACGAAGGCAAATGCTCAAGATTTTGATGATTCTCGTTTTGCTGTTTGGCATCTTCCCGTTGTTTTTCACTGAATTCATTGTTTTATTGTTGAAATGAAATGATCATATTTTACGTAGTTGTTGACTAACATTTCATTGCTGTCAGCTGCTGAAAATCCGATATCGTCGTGCATATAGTTCAGCAACATTCTATTGAAAATAAGTTTTGTTTTGGGAAACCATTGAAATTGAAAGAAAATGGAGAGTATTGAGGAACTGGAAAAATTATGGAATATAAGGGAAGGAGGAAAACGAGGATAAAGAAGATAGGAACTGTTATTTGTATTATCATTAGCCAATTAGACGGAACAATAGAGACCACTGCATATTCTTTTCACTTTTTTTCGTGGATTTTGGCTTTCAGTGCGTGGGAAATGCGTGATGTGCTAAGAAAATCGAAAAATAATTTAAATATTTTAGCAAAAACTTGTTATTATTTGGTTGCTGTTTTCTGTTCTGCGTAGCAAGGTTGTTCGCATTTTTTTACGATGCTATTTTTACAGCGATCAAAGAGCCAATCGTCACTGAAAACATTCTTCAGAGCTTAATTTTTATCGCAATATGTTTTATCACTGCTTTCGCTTACATGCAAAACATCCATACATTAAACCAACCATTTGGAAGATGCGTTCATTTTGGGTTTCTTAGTGATCAGCCGTTATCTGGTAGACCCATTAATGGGTTTGCCACCTCGTTAATAGCCCATTATCTAGTTTTATACTCACTTGGGTAGACTGTAAGGACTAATATTTTGCGAATGGATCTTAAAATAGATGATGTACAAAAAAATACTTCATGGGAGTCAAAGGACTAAGTGGCGGCGCCTGGCGAGGCTGACAATTAGTCTCCACCACTTGGGGAGTTTTGACTACCGTTACACACTAGAACATTTTGACCTTCGCGATTGTCGGGATCTCCGCCAACAGTTCGTTCCTTAGCATACATCATCACTGACGAAGGCAACGGTGTTCATCTATTGCAATGTAGGGGAGTGACCGTGAACGTTACTGTTGACTGTTGTGTGCGTATCCGAATTGGGGTGTCGTTGAAGAGGTGCATCTCGAGTAGTTGGAGACTGCCAATGTTTAAGTTTGTTTGCACGTCAACTACTCCTTTCATCTCGTAATCAACAAGCAGATCGAGCTGCTGCAGTGCTGCTTTTGCTGCTGCGGTGCATGCTGCTGTGGTTGCTGCACCGCAGCAGTGGGGGGCTGGCCCCGTTTTGTTCTTGCTCTATAGCATCAACCAGCTCGCAGGTTGTCGTATCCTCATCGCGTCAGCCAGCTGTTCGTCACGCTTCGGCTTATTCGCTTTCAGCTGCGCGCCTTTTCGTTTGTAAGTTGCCAAGTGATAGACAATGCTTTCACGCTCCATTTTTACGTCGCACTATCTTCACGTTTGTTTTAGGTTAAATGATTCACTGGGAAATTGTTGTTAGTACATGAATATCTGAAACAAGTACTTATTGTTTGTTTCAATCTCAAACCAGTAGTTATTGTTCGTTTTGTACCATTCATGCAAATATGTCATAGTCTAATTTAATCCAACCTTAGCTGACGTGATCAAATTTAACTTAGTGTGGATTCGAATAGATGTAGATAGTCTGAATAGCATAAGGCAGAAAGTATAGGTGAATCACCATTTATGCCAGTCATAGGAATCACAGTGATTTCTAAACCTTTTAGTGGGCTTGCCTTTACCAATGGATACAACTGGTGCAAAATGTTTGGGTGCTGTCTGCGCTAAGACAGAGTTGTTGGTATCTGTAATGGATAAAATTACAACGTTATTTCGTCAGCCATTGCGTTCGTATACTGTGGTTTTCCTTTGCAGCAATTGTGGTTTTTGTTCAGTCATATCGATATACTGTGAATTATCGTCTAATCCTCTCGAGATTCATATCTCTAGGCTCATGATTGAGTTATGAAGAGATGGCATTGGCTCACATATCACATAATCACTTGACATGATCGCTTGAAAATCTTTTCCCAACTCCAATTCCTGTCTAACTTTGAGCCGATCTAATAGGCGCGTTTTGAAATATTTAATCGTTTTTCACGAAACAGGTGTTTCCACAGTTGCGATTTTGAAAATTCATTTAGGGTTAGACAACTGGTCAGAAAACAAGCAGACCAGCAAAAGAAATAATCAGCTAGCCTTTATATGCGATCAACTGACCTAGCTAACAGTAACAGGCATTCGATGATGATGCATTTTGTTCTAGATTTTGTCAAAGGACTACGAAATTAGTTTTCCACTTCTGGTTGCTGATGTTTGAAAGAAAAAAAATTTTTTTTTGAACATCTTTTAGGCTCTTCAAGCGAACCGAGAAGCGCTTATGAATGAGCGTGTAAAACATATGACTGCGCATAAACCGGATCATAATGGTAAGCATATGCGAAAATTTAGACAACACGTTTCAAAATCTAGATAGGCTCCTCTGAAGTAGGTATTTACATATTTGTGTCTTTCAAGGAATAGTGTTTAGGCTTTTGAATTCACCAGCTAAAACCTGTGCTGAATGATTATTCCCCTTCCAGGGAAATCCTCTAGCCGTCAGCTAATTAGATAAAAGAACAGCTTTCAAAAAAATTAAAGCTTGGATTTAAATGAAAATTCTAAAATAACGTTGTTCTCGTCACCCAAATTCTCCGAGCGGCACTTTTTTTTTTGTGTGAGGCGCATAATGGAAGAGACAAATGCCAATTAGGCGTGGTTGTATGTGGGGAGTTGAGAAGCGCATTAAAAAAGAGCTCTTCGTCAACGTTTCGACTTTCATCGTGCACCGGTGATGTCTGAAAACCGAAAGGCTGAGAGGTGTTACTCTAAAGTGAGGCTTGTCGGTAAAGCAACGCATTATCGTGCTAAAAGTGTCATTATCTCATTTCATTTTCTGTTACTTCTGTTGCATACGTTAGTACACATTCCCAGTCGTTTGCGATATTTTACCTCCTTTGACGCACCTCAAATCTCTCGATCGCATTAGAGCGATCACTAAATAATTATTGCAAAATCGACAAGCAATGATCGTTTCACTTCAAGCGAGACGATTTACTACATGAATTTCGTTTACAACAAAGAATTTTTTTGAGCAACCTGAATCGACGTAAAAATCGCTAAATGCAGCAAGAAACATTCGTCAGTTCCCAACCCGGGAAATAATTTTTTGTAGCACGTTTACGTGTTAACAGCGATTTAGCTGGTAACTTGAGCCGCTCCGCTACACCAATTTTGACCGCCGACAGCTCAAAAAAATTTCTATTCATCAGGATAGAAAGGAATTGCATAGTTACTGCATAAAAATTTAAGCACCTCATGAAATGATAAAATCTCCTTGGTGTTTTTTTAAAAATATTGGGGTAAGTTTTTCTTAATGCGCAACAAGAGAGAGCGTAACGATCACTTCACATTGTACGTTTATGATGATTAGTGTGTCCTCTCAAGAGCTCTGATATTCCCTCAGTTGCACTGGTACGATTTGCCACTATTCTTGTGTTCTCTACGCTTAAAGAACCTTTATCAAGACGGACAAACTGAGAAGCAGTATCGATTTCAGGTTGCATCAGGCTGGAAAGTGCCATTCATAATATGTTCCGTTCCCACCGATAACCTTGCTTAACCCAAACTCCTTCCACTGTGAATTCGTTCAGGCTTTTCAGAATATAGATTTTGCAATGTTTGCCCAATTGCTTTATGTACCATGAGAACTAGTTCGCATCTTAAGTTGTCCGAATCAGAGCTTTTATGATTCCGATCAATGAGCATTTGCTTACCTAACTGCGATGATTGTGAATCTTAAAGACCCACTCACTGCAGAAAGTTAAGGGGACCGGCAAAGCTGAGGAATAGAGTACTGGAACCAGACATCAACATTGACTGCAAAATATTTATGCCACGCTGCTCTGAGGGAGTATCGGCGTAGGCAGCTCGAAACGCAAGTGGATGCGAAATTGGGTCAAACGGAAAGTGTGTGGTAAAAAGAATATTTGCGAATCATAGTGAAATTTTGTTCAAAGTCTTCATACGGCTGCACGTTACGACCTCTAAATCTATAGTAGGGATTTTCGTAGTTTTGTGGCTGAAACGGTTGAACCGAGTGCAACATACACACGCATACACTCGGAAGCGTATTGCTACGTCAAGCATAGCAATACGATTTCGAAGGGCAAAAGCACAAACAAATATGCGCACGGACTTTTCATTCATTTTAATGTTTTAATCAGCCATGACGCTGATGCACTGTGCTGTTCGTCCTTCGCAGCAATTCGTTGGCAGTTATAATAAGATGGCGGGGAAGGTTGGTAAAAGAAATCATGTCTCCCTCCTCACCCCTTCTCACCTCAAGCACAGAAAAGTTTGAAAACAAAAAGGGGGCTTAAATTTCGAAACAATGCGAGCCATGTTCGAGAGAAAATCTGATCTCTTGAATTTATTGCTTGACCACTGCTTCAAAATATGTAATCAAGAGCAACTGCTCAAAAATGTTTGAGCTCAGCTTAGTGCTCTTATAACTGATTTATGGCAGTTTGTGGAGAAAATTAGACCGTTTTCATGAGGATTGGGAATAGTGCATATTTTACGTGCCCTCCTGACATGCTTTCCGTTTCTTTTTTTTTTCAAATCGCAATGGCGTTATTGTCTCTGGCAGGATTCCATAGTTTACTCATAGATTGCGAAGCAGTGAGCCGCTGGTTTGAACATGACCTAGGAAGAAATGAAGTCATCTCTGCATGCAATAGGTGAAATTAAAATTTTAGAGCAGTTTATTGCATCCATGAATGAACGTTTGTTTTTGTCAGGAGGCATTATGAAGCAGATAATTTACTTTCACGAGCGTTTCCATGCTTTATCTCGTTATGTTTTCCGCTTAGCACAGCTGAATTATGAAGTGTCACTCTGTAATCAACAAGTGATGGGAATCCCTTGAGAAATTCTTTAGTTTTTGTTGTATTTACTGGTGTGTACAAATATGCGTCCATTTTCCAGGGAGTTATAGCACAACTAATGATTATTTCTCTGTAATCAACAAGTGATGGGAATCGCTTGAGAAATTCTTTAGTTTTTGTTGTATTTACTGGTGTGTACAAATATGCGTCCATTTTCCAGGGAGTTATAGCACAAGATTTTAAACGTTTTTTGAGAACGATAGTGCGACGAAGAAGAAAGGTGGGAAGAGGCAACAGCATCTGGCGCCAGTTTCACGAAGCAGAAATCAAGGAGGCCTGATAAGAGCAGAATTCTAGCATGCTAAAGTATCGAATTATAGCTAACTAGCATTATGACCTTCATTCAGTCAGCTAATAATATGCAAAAAGTCGCATCGATGAGCGTGTCGAAACGTTTCACGCACAAAAATGACGAGAAAAGTGCTCGAATATTTGCTGCTTGTCGAGCTTTTTGTTTTGTAAGACTGGTCTTGGGCCTTCTTTTTAAGCTGCTTTATTGATATCGCTCTTGCACATATCATTTTGCGATGGATTCTTTCTCATTTATTAGGTGGACTAAAACATCCGATGTGTTCGTAATATAAGCTGATACATGTTCACCATCTGTTGCAGCTGATCGAGTGATGAATCTAAGTGATATAAAAGACCACCATTAACCGGTCATTTTGAACAACTTGTGACTATGGGAAGGAAATGTGCGTATGCTTTTATTACAGTAGCCATCAACCCATTTTTTTAAAATTAAAAAACAGTTTGAAAATAATCGTAAAGCTTTTATAAAAAATTCATTTCAGCGTTCACATGATAACGCTTCATGCGGGGTGGTATTTGCAAGTAAGAGAACTCAGTTTCATGTTTGTGCTCGATATGCAAAATTTGCATTTATCTTGACACATATAGCCTTGCGTAATGAGCCATTTAGAATATTGAAATGCTAAATATTCGCTTTTTTCACGCTTGAGAATATACATGGGCATCCTCATCCTCTCCACCCTATTTTGGAAAATTTCTGTTAGTAATTTTGAATCTTATCAAAAATTTAGACCTTTTTCTATGTCTGTCGACCTACCAGTTGCAGTTCACAGTGGTCCAATCCTCAGAAACCCTGATATTTGAGAGTGACCTCTCCGCTTCTAATCGCACCCTCCCTCCTAAAAAATGCGGATGGCCTATAGCTTTTGTACGATTCCTGTTCCTTTTCGCTGATAAGTCCACTGTGCAGCTGAAATGCCACTGGAACGGTGTGTACGTGATGATAAAACAATAAAACAGACGTATCGGCAAATCTGGACGGCGTCACGCGCGTTTGTTTAATCGAATTCAGAATTATTGTGACGCAACAGAAGCAGCAGTGCAGACGTGATCCATACCCAAACACTAAAATTTTCAACATTTGAAAGATCGTTGACTGACGCAAAATTTTATAAATAAGAATCTTCTAGGTTAGTGACTTGAAAGTGCGTCATATAAAAAGGAACACGATCATTAACCGTATCACTTTCTTTCGTTCAACTCAATGAAACAGATTGAAATAAGAAAAGTGTATTTGTTCTTTCGTACACCGGGGATGCTTTAAGAGTACTGTCGCATTTCTTTCGACTAAAACGAACAGCAATTTTGTTTTTTTCGCAGTATAAAAACTGTTGTATGGGTTCCTTTTAGGTGTCCCTATTTATTTAGATGGCGGGTGACGGACAGTATTCAACTACAGTAGTTTGAAAATAATTCCCCTATGCTAATGAAAGAAATTTTTAGCAATGAATTTCGATGCCATACCTGGTGGCTTTTTTTCTCTTGGAGCCTTTTTCCTGCTCATATAGACGAAAACTGTTTTTTGCGTTGTTGCAATGTATCTCATTCGCTAGAGATTTGCGCTAACCGACTTTCAGATACGATTAGGCTTCTTTTTCCGGAATCATTTTCTCATTGCTTTTTCATTTCTCTAACAAATGAGATTGTGACCTGTAACATATTCATTGAACCCCATCTTCATTCTAGTTTTCTCAGGGTTTGCATACTAGAACAATACAATATTGCACGGATCACTTGACAACATTTTGCTCTTTTTCTGGTCACATATTTCACTGGTAACCAACGATTGATTCTTCACTCGCTTTGAATACGTTCTACGTGTTCAGTTTCATTTTGACAGATGCATATGAGAAAATGATCGATGACTTTTTCTGCTGTAAACGATTATCGAACAATTTTAAAACAGAATTAACGCTGAATTTTACCCTAAGTTGAAAGTGCTTTTGCTCTCCCTACTCCTTAGCAACCTGGATTACTGCTATATGTGACCAGTTAATCTTTCGCTTGTGATTATTGCCACCGCACTATTTACCAAATCTGCATGCAAAGTCTTTTTTGAAGCAGAGCAGGTTATCATTTCCGCGGTGTCCGTTACGGGGTTTCGCGCCTGATTACAGACGGATGAAAAGGACTGTGATATAAATAGCCGTGGTTTTGACTGAGGGAAGGGAGAATCTCACTGAGCAACTACCGACCATGAAGGACCTTAACTCAGGAAACTGAGGAATTGATTTGCCGGAGTCCTGTCAAAACAGGGGAACCAGAGAGCAATCGTCAGGGGAAGTGCCGGAGGTAAAGTCATCAGAATCGACCCTGGCAGAATTCCTGTCAAGTACTGAGTTCTTAGTAGCACATCGGCTACATTTGTACGTTTCATCTGAAAATTTCGTGTGATTTTTTTGCCACTTTTAACCACCACAAACACCAGAAACTCTCCTCATCCACATAGAATCCATGTTTTGCCGGTTGCGGCTGGCATCAGAACCGTGTATTTTCACATATAGAAAAGGAACAGAAATCATTTACGTTCCCATACCATAACTTAACCTTTCCACTTTTTTTATCTCAAATACTTAATATCTGCTGTATTTCTAGAAGTGCTATAGCAAACCATTATTTTCGAAGTGCTTCTCTTTTAACCAGTTAGGTTCAAGATAAGGTATCGCATATGTTCATAATCGGCTGCAACTTGGATTCAGTTGTTCCTTCGGCGGTTGTAATAAACGCCTAGATAGCACCAGGCAAGAAGTTGAATGAAACGAGAGCTTTCTATCTGTCTCTAACTCTTTGGATGGTAAATGTATGGAAACTGAAATAGGAGTTTTGAAATCTGCGCGATACCTGCAGCAGATGTAGAAGTTATTTGCTGGCAGAAGCTCTGAATTCTCTACTGTGCCGTGTTTGAATGTTGCGTCATTAAAAGCATTAACAGAAGCAAATTGTAATATTGTACAGCTAAGAGTTGCATGGAATTGTTTAGATCGAGTTTTCCAACAGCACTGCTTGAAAGCCTTCCATCGCTCCTTAAAAACACACGGCTTGCAGACTTGTTCATTTGTTTCGTAGTTTGTATTCACACCGTATCACAGCGGTGAAATATTCCGACCAGAAGCTCCATAGAAGTCGTTATCGCTATACTTCTCCAAAACATGCAATATTTCGATATCGAACGCTTCTGATATACCAGTGCTGTTTGACACACATTGTTCACTGTTCAGTAACCCGCGAGTTGAAGCACAACAGCACAATACCATTATCATGTTCAGTAACGAGGTAGACAAAGCACTTTTTCCACATAAGTTACGGTGGGCAAAAACCACGGCGGAAGTGCCCTATCACCGAATTTGGAGTGTTTCTGCAAGGAAGTATCAAAACGAAAACAATTCGCATATTTTTCGCTATTTTTGATCGTCTCTTGAGAAATTCGGACGTGATTCAAATAGTCTTTTGTGTGGGAAAGGCAATGTGGTTCTGATACGTTCTCCTTGCCGTTTCTGTTCGCTAGCGAAAAACCCCTCCACGCAATGATCATCCTAGATTTTCTTTGCCATACGACTTTTGTAATTGCCTATTTGTATATTCAGTGTATGATAAAAGAATGTTGTGGATAAAATGCATCGATAATAGAGTGCAGGTCAAAGAATTGATGAAAATAATCCGAAATTGGGCGCAAAATTCATATATATATATATATATATAATATATGTACACATATATATACCAATTTTCAATAGCGCACGAGTTGCACTTTATGGCGGCTAATAGCAATGCGCTTTCGAAAATTTAGTCACTAGGAATGGTCTGCAAAGTATTTAAATTTTTACGGCCCATGGAAGTCGATCAAAATGCCTTTTGCAAATATTATAAGAAGGTTATCATGTAACTCGTCAAAAACGTCGAAATTGCTGCCCATTCTCTCCAATTCCCCCTCTCTGAGTCAGAAAACTACCCAGGCAACTACTGTTCTAAAGTAGGCTGTTATGGACAAGGTTTTGCTTCATACAATTTGAGTGCAGTTTTAATTTTCGGGAATAATTCCAACGGCGAAACATGCGAAGACATTTGCTCATAAATGACGGCTGTTTGACCGGCTCTGTTAAAACAGATAGCAAAAACTCTTCGGAGCTCCCTTCGTAGGCTTGAGTCGCTAAAAGCTATTTTGGTATTCTTTAGTTGCTTCCAAGACAATCGTAAGTTTTTTCTTTTTCAACAGCCATACATTTGTAGTTAGCCTAGCTATTCCATTTTTGATGGCCTCAAAAAACGAGAGGTGTTTCAGGCGCAAACAAATGTGTTTTCCGTGTAGAGGCCTTTAGCTTCAAATAAAAGTCCATCCGGCGTAAGCTGAGATCAAACGCAAAAATACTAGCGAGAGTTGGACTAGAAAAAAATAGTTCCGTGTAATTTAATCCAGTTTGGCAAATATTTCGCTATTGAAGCGCACACGTAAAGAATTTAATATATGCAGCTGATTTGCTCGATCGCCACCGAACAACGGTGATAAACACAATTGCTATCTACGGTGCGCATTTACATTTTTCGAAACTAAGTTTTCCAACCATGTGACAGCAATCTTTTCATATTAACTGAGCAAGAAGTATGGCACAGATTGCCGACTTATGAAGGCGAAATTCGCGAAGAAAAAAATATTTCCGATCTTCTTAGCTGCTTAGTTTTTACCGTTTCTCCCAGTAAAGCGGATAAACAGAAATTTAGTTTTGTTACAAATTTGTACCATCTGGAAAAAATGAATTTCAGCTACGAATGCAAAAATAAGCATGCTAAATTTCGGCACTTATTTGATTTAGCGGCGTCCCTCCACTTCATTCAACGACCACTCGCAAAACTGTCAATTGCTTTGAGAGTATTTTTCGCTAAGCGTCTTAGTTCTTTACATGCAGTACAGTCATGGGAGGTTGAAGGAGCGAAATCTTCAACCTATGGAACATTTCCATTAATTTTAGGTGGTCTTCTATTTTCTCATATTTTAATTAACATGTTTGATTGGAGAGTGACTAAACCTACTTCATATTTGTGTAAGAGAATGAATATGGTGTGAAGCTAACAGATATGGGCAGCGAAAATGCGGAATGAGTAGCGAAATTTGATTGTCTTGAGACTCATAACACCTCCTCTGAGAAATATGATTTTAATACAACATAGCAGATATTTTATTACAAATAATTTTAAAAAACTATTCAGCATGTATACCCAAACATGACACTGTTCATTCTCTAATTCTAGTGCAGCTTTTAACGCCATTTCCGACATGTTATACCAGTAACGTTTTCAGTACATCCTTGTTTCGATTTGATCTCGGAGACGTGTGAAAAAGTTTCCTTTTTTTAAGGTTGTTGACGAGGTGCGGAACGGAGTGAGCTTCCAGTCAGCACAGCAGTATTAAGGTAATTGTCGTTTTATGTGGAAGCACTTTTTCAAATTTTATTGCTAGCAAGACAGTAGAAATACCTAAGAAATTCGCTTAAGCAGCATAATTTCATACGCTTTCAAATTGCGCCTGCACTTTTTTGCGCAGAGTGAAATCTTCAGGGTAACCAGGAAATTTTTGTTGGGAAGGTTCGCATATAGCACCCACATTTTTAAAATGTTCATCACTACATGGCCATCAAATTTGCATTTCCTGTAGCGAAAGTAGTCTTGTATGTAATTTATCTTAAAGTGCTTTCCATGCTCCATTAAATAGAATAGAATTTTATTAGATTAACTCCTTTGAAAAATAGAATAAGATTTTTGAATCGAATTATTCGCTCAATACAAATCTTAATTTAGGAAATCTCGCTTTTCAAAGTTGTGAAAAATGGCCTACTGTCCACAAAAGAGGTGTATTTGAGTATGTTATTGTTTAGCTAAAGATATTCTTTAGGAAGTTGAATCGTTGCATTGAAGCAGCGAGCACACTGTTCCGGCGGTCGTTGTAACGAAAGTGTTATGGATGCAATACACAAAATCGTCTCTCGAAGACTTATCGACCGCTCACAGAAACGGCATTCGAAGCGACTGGTTGCGGAGGAAAACTGCAAAGACGATGATGAGACGGCGTATGACGAATGGAACGTATACTCATCCAGTTTTAATCCTAACTTTGAAATGTACGTTAGCATTGAGACTCTTTTAAATAGAATTAGAACAAGCGGAATAAAAGTGAAAATACGCAGCAGACACAGCAACTCGATAACATTAGAGGCGTCTTAAGCGAGCGATTATTCACATGTGTACCGCGTGGAAGACGTACGCATTAAGCACAAACGTACGCCGCACTCGTTTACAATGGCTCAGACGTCTTCTTCGTTCACGGAACTTGTGCATGGAATAAATAGGCGCCTAGTTCCCGCACCACACTATCATGCACAACATTTGCCACGAAAGAAACTTCTATGTAGCTTATCTGAAAGTGCTTTCCGTGCCCGCTTAAATAGATAAAATTTTATTAGAATAACTCCTTTGAAAAATTAGACTAAGATTTTTGAATTGAATTGTCCGCTCACTATCTCACTGTTGCTTTTCGTTTCACTCATGAAATAATGTCACACTTGAACTGGCCTCCATATTTCTCGGTTGTCATTGTTTTCAACCCTGAATTTAAGAACCATTGATTTCCGGCCAAAATTTGGGGATTACAAGGATACTTCTGGGCTAAAAGTTTGAGAGCACGTTGCTAAAGACCTTTAAGTGCGGAATTATTCGGAAATGGCAACTGGCAAAAAGAAACGTAAATACCCTGCAGGCAGAGATTTTCTTCTTTTTTTTACGTTAAGTTTCCCTGTTATTTGTTTCTCTGTTACTTCGTTTAGAAATGTTAATTCTCCTCAAATGTTTTTTTAGCTTCCGGCATCCGACGACCATTAAATTCTAGAATTTGCAACTTGATGCCACCTCAAGGAAGAATGCATACTTTGAACGCCATGAAGATTGTAGCGTCCATGGTTTAGGCTCAGTTGTGAAGTGCAGTGCAACACAGACTCATCGGGTTCGAACTCGCTCAGCACCGAGGAGGCGATGACTCCGTCACCTCAGGGCAGTGCATCTGGTGACGAATATCCGACGAGAAAGCTCAGCACCGGTGAGCTCAGCGGAGCTGATATATCAAAAACTGTGCGAGAGCGAACGCTTTACAAGGTTCTGCTTCGATTATACCAAAAACTGCTTTCAGCTTCAGCGTTTGATTATGCATCAATGCTTGAAATTCGTTACCCGATCCACATAGGACTACCACGAGCACAGTTTTTTTCACACTCATATGATGAAGGCGCAAATTTTAAATGGAGCATATTCAATCTACTCCTGCAACGGTATATCCCTTACAATTTAAATAGTAGCGAATTGTGTAAGTTAGCGATTTCGATTCAGGTTTCTTTTGATTAACTTGAATTAAAATCTTGATGGCCCAAAAACCTTAGAACTTTCGTCCCCCATAAATTTCACCTTCATAAACTCTCAATATGATAGTCAGTGTACGTAAGCTGAACGTGCCGTTCTGCGCAGAAGAAAGGAAACGCAACTTTGGAAGTGAGTAACAGCTGACGAGCTGAAGCAAAATATTGCATTTGTTTCAGGTGTCCAGTGCCGTCCGTAAGAAATTCTCCCTCGCAAATCCATTCTGTAACAATCAAAAAAATGTGAATCGTAACCTCAACGCAGACTCCGAGAAAATCGATGACTGTGATAAAGAAAGATGGAGCGGTGCACAGGGCGAAATAAAGGAAAGCGCAAAAGATAAACCAAAGCGGAAAAAGGTAAGCTATGTCACAAAATCCTATGCACTATTTACCAAGCTCAAATCATCTTTTCTGTGCACGAAGTCCTGCTTAGAAGAAATGCTGTGATCAGAAACAAAGCGAAAATGTGTTGCCCTGCATAGGATCAAGGCGCACGCATAAAAACGGCGTATTGTCAGTGCAAGTCATACTGATCGTGTTCCGGGCGATTCGAGGCGTTGCTTGCTTCGAATTAAAAGCATCTAGAAAAGTCCATATGACTAGTTCTATTAATACTTCGGACATTTTAGTTACCTTTCCAACAAATGTCTAATATATTTGCTAGAGCTATTGATTTTCACTCATCTCTGTGCGCAAGGTTAATGTTATATTGGGAGCACGATCACATATTCGTTTCAATTTAACGAAATCTTATTTTTGCGTTTATTTTTGATGGCCATAATGGTTATTCGCTGCGCAACTGTTTCGATTCTTCACATCATACATTGTTTCACATTTTCAAACTAAGAGTGGCGTTCCTAAATTTGATGCATAAGATCATTAACGTTGCGCTAACGATGCACCTAACAGACGGATGCTGGGGCTCTTAGAGATAGCCACCGACGTTCATTATAGTGTTTTTGTGCGACAACTAAATGACAGTTTAAGAGCGTTGGAAAATCTACGCACACGCCTCTATGCTGCAGTGGGATATTCCAAAAAGCTCTACCCTAGAGAAAATCAGAGCTGAATCTATTTGGAATCATATCGTTGTAGCACGAAGTTAGGCAATATGTTACTCCGTGTTTTGAACAACTGCATTCAGCTGTGAGCGATAAGTGCCCACTGTTTTGCAACACACGTACCACATAAGTGCCATTAGTGTAAAATTGTTGTTTCTCCGATTCACGTTCATTCCGATTTACACCACGCTTTCTACTTTTTCAACTGAATAGTTATTGTCCTTCGAACAAGACCGTTTTCATCGGGCGATTTTCAGATCGACATAATGGATGTGCGAATATTGGGAAGGCGACAGGGCAACGAAAATCAGCAATTGCTCAAGGATGAAGTCGATGAGGAGTAGGTGATATGCATCGCTTCTGCTTACACAAAGCATCCCTCCATTAAATGTGCAGTCGTCTTGGATTAGCCTTAAATCTGTCCTGACGTTCTACTTCCTAATGGTTCTATCATGCTGCTGTGTGGAAGTATTCCGAATGTGCGACATATTTTAACATCAGAAATCGCAAACGTTTCGCGTGCAGACATCCAGAGAGCGATTAAGATCCACCGAGATTTTACCTCACAAGTCACTGCGACTCAAAAAGGCATACAGCATATATTTATTGGGCCGCAAACATCAGAGTCCCGAGGATAGGAAATGGGGATATTGTAAATTGCGTACAAACGATAAAAGTTTTTTTGTTTTTAACTTTGATATATATTGCAAGTCGTTTTGATTGCGTATACGAGAACCTCTGTGATCACTGTTGCTGCGCATTTTGCGTCCCTCTCAAACCAACCGTCTTGCCATTCTGGATGCCATTTTGCCTACTCTGTTCGCTATGCATGTGTTCACGTTCGAACTTTAACGCATTCTCACAATTCTCTGCTAAGCGTAAACCGATTGCTCTTAGATGGTTTCTGTTCGGGTCGCTGTGCCACTTATATTTTCTATATCTCACGTTATAAATTCTTCTTTATTGTTCGCAATGTCACTCTACTGTGCGGTGCGCAGACATTTCTAAATTAGTCGATATGAGGCTGCAAAAGCTTTAAGTAAATAAAAACTCAACATGTGCTCCATATCGCAAATCGTTTAGAAACCGTTTCTCACTTCCAAATGCGACCACAAACTTATGTGCAATAAGTGATTGGACATAGGCCAGGTTGTAGCTTGCATCACATGTTTCATCTCGTTTTTTTTTTTTTCATCTAACCTGAAAGTATGTGTGGGAAATACTTGATAATAAACGGAAAAATTAAAGTTTGCAATAGGGGAATGTATTATAAAACAGTGTAAAAATACCACAGAAAAAACTTGAGGGCAAATTTTCTTTTTCTGAGATGTCGTTTTGCTTACCATTTCTTTTGTCTCTACCTGCTGACTCAGTTTGCTAATTCATGTCGGCGTTATCACATTTCAGTAAACGCTTATAAACTTCACTATCCAAGAAATTCGATCATTTCGTTTCGTTCTAGCCCATACAATTACTACCAAACAATTTTGCTCGCATGGTTCATTATGCAGTGAAACCTTAGATGGCATCGCTATTATGACCATGGAAATACTAGATGGTTATTAAAGAGTTATCACCTTGGACCCTCACATAAATGCTAATCTACGGGAAACGTTGTCACTAAAATAATGATAATGGCCGTTTAATTGGCTGTACAATTCTAAGAGAGGCAGCGCATGTGAATGAAAGATTTCCAGCTTTCGAGATTGAGTTCCGTCGGTCATTTCAGCGAAAACTAGGAGCGATTTTATTTTCAGTCAAAAAAAAAATGCACCATATTCGAACAAGGTGCAGCAAGGGATGGTCGCTGCTATATAGCTTCAACGTTACAGTTCGGAACTATAATGTGGAATATTAAGCAAATCAACTACAGTAATAGTAACACTTTCAAATGATATACATTTTAACAGAAGTTCATCGAATAACGTTACTTATGGTTGAGGGTATCTGGCAAACCGCCCGCTTGCCATTCGTTCAGCTGCGATCTTTTTTTTTTTGATTTACGGTTGCTTTCTCTGATGAGACGCGAATCTCATATCCATTTATTTCAACTACGCTCACCTTCGCTCAGGCTTCACCATTGCTACTAGACTGATTGAGCATCAGTCACTACGAGCGCTTCAAAAAAGTACTTTAAAGGCACTGATTATCAACCTATCACTCTTCATCTTTCAAACAAAATTTGGGACGCAATGCCTGAATCATGACCAAATGGAATACTTTGGCGTTTCGTCCAGAAAATTTCTGATACTTGTCTGGAATTCTTCAGTGAATCATCTCTTACAGTTGTGCAATCATGCTATAAGTACTGGCTTCGTATTGTCACAGCCATGTTCAAAATGCGATTGCAAGTTTTCGCAAAGGCAACAGCTCGATTCGGTGTCACGACCGGTCAACACATTCATTGCTCTTAAGAAAAATAGATGGGATGCTTTTTATGAAAATGTAAGTAGCAAGAAGCATCTGATAGAGATAACCTCGAAATATGGAGCACATCTGAAATCTTTGCGCACGCGCATCCTAGCACGCACGCATTTTTCTCATAACCTCACCAGTCCTTGTTGTCGGCCACTCCGTGTACTTGTGTTACAAGGAAGTGTATTATTTCAAAACATTTTCTTTTGCTGTGAATATTAGTTAGATGGTTTGATATAGTGTTCTGCATGTGCAAACGCCCATCTATGGCTCTAGGCGTCCGATGAGAACGAGAGTGAGATTTTTCGTAATGAGGTAGAGGAACGGACGATCGGCGACAAATGAGAGCGGTGGAGCATCATCGACTACTTCCACTTCATCTTCCTGTTGATCTTCCATTTCGCTTCCCCTGAATGATAGTCGAACACAGTGAAGAGTCAGTAGGGAGATAAACGGCTCATTGCTGATCTTTTGAAGATACTTTTCGTCACCCATCATCTGAAAAGAATTTCTCTCAACTTTTCAGAGCACACAGTTTTTCTACAATGGAGTGTATCGTCATAATTGTATGCATGGGAGGCATGAATATGGGACCAGGGTAGCCCCTAATGATTAAACGAGACTTGGGGATGCAGCAAACAAGACTACGATATCAGCCTACTTTCTTAATCATAATTCTCACGATTTTCGAAAGAAAGCAATCTAACGCATATAGTAAAGTGAACTTTGCCCCCTCCTCACCTTCCCGTCGCCCCCTCTTCCCTTCTTCTTCTCGTAAAATGAAGCGAACGAAGGAATGCGACATGGCTATATGGAATTTCTCTTATGATATTGCTCAACTACAATAAAATCGCTCTGAAGTGTGAGCATAAAGAAAGAGATAGCAATAACAAAAAAAAAAAAATTCAGAATAACATCAAGCAACGTTGCAAATGAACCATACAAGGAGATGAATGGTGGGCGATATTCGTGCTGCTGCTATCAACACGTGCAACTTTCATGAGAACCGTATCGCCTGTCATTAAAAATTATCTTTGCGAATTTGTGGCTGATGCGTTGTATAATGATTTTACTCGTCGTCACTATTAGTTTTCTCATATATAGTTTTCGTCTTATATGATAGGAGTGAGTTTTTCATACTTTTCAGCAGTCTAATTATAAAATATCTGCATTAGAATTTGAACACGACATCCATTCGGACAACTGGCGTGTGAAGACATGCCCACAGGGCATTTGCGATGATCTTGCAAACGGACCATTTCGTTAAACAAAATTTCGTCAGTATTATCATCTATCCACTGCTGGAGTTTGGCCTTCTGAGGTTGCAGTTGTCATGTGTCTCAAAATTTCATCTTCAGTTATTTTTGCATTAAAGCGCCGCCCACTAAGCAGATTCCGACTACATCACGCATGTAGAAAAGAACACAGCTCTCTACAACTACGTTTGCCTCAGCAGAACTACAAGCATTTTGCAGTAGATAAGGAAGTTGAACACTATGTCATGCCATAAACGCTATGCTGAAACGTTTTTCTGGTATCTCATTTCATTTGAAAATTTCAGTACCGATCAATACAGACCGTAAACCAGTGAACAACGCTGCTCGCTCCAACATGATTAAAATCTGACATTTAAAAAATGTTAAGGCGAAACCTCTGGGACTTGTAGATGCTCGAGTTTTTCGTTGAGATCATGTTGGTCGCTGATATTGAACTTTGGAATCGAAACTTCAACCTGGAATATGATCTTATGGTGCTTTTGCACCCTATGCTACAAAAAGTTAAGCGTAAATGATTTCACAGTCTTCTGCTGAACCTTTTTACAAATAACAGGAACTAGAAATGGCACCTGTTGAGGTGCCAAACAACAGAATATATAATGGATGCGCCAACGCATACTTAAGGGGCATTTCTTTGGTATGAAATCATCGATGTTGAACTTTGATCGCTGATCAGGCAAAAAAAAAATTCAAGTATACCTGGTTAGCCATACTACAACGTAAAATGACTTCTGTTTTGGCGTATAAGTAGTACTTTCACGAAACTTTGTGGATGTTTTGGTAGTGGCAAAATGCTTTTTTTCGTTCTACACAAGTCAAAAAATTAATTATGTTGATTCATTTTCAACGATCCTATTGTAGTAGGAAAAAAAGAAGAGTATTTCCGATTCTAGACTTACCTTGTGGTACCACATCGAGCCAAGCAATTTCAGCAATTTCTTTCCGGTCATAAAGTTTTCGCAATGCTCAAGCCGATTTGCCTCTTTGGGTAGCATTATGAAGAGGTGACACGATGGGTCACCGTTCAGTGGTATTCCAATCATCTGTACGTACTCATTCTCATAATAAGGGAGGACCTGAAAAATAGTTCAATTTGTTTTTATCAGTTGGACTTTTTTCAGGAAGAAATATAAAAATAATTAGATCGGTTAGTTTCAAAAGTTCGTTTTCAAGACTAGTTTCAAAAGTTCGTTTTCACAGAGACGATGAATGGATCATCAAGGTCAGTAAATGATAAAATTTTTAAAGTCACTGTCATATGCACTCGACGCCTTATGCCTTCTTACGATGAACACGACCGTTCATGAAAGTCTTATCATTGATAAGGAACATCAATTTTTCCATAGATGACAATGATAACAACGCTTTCATGGAACGTCACGGATAGCTCTGAGAATATTTTAAAATGAAAAATAATGTGCTTACCTTGCAGAAGTTGAACATTGTAAGGGACAAACTGTGGCGACGACTTTGAAATTCAACCTTTTTTGAAATGCAGCGCGGTAGCGATGAATGAATTTCAGTTATATTCAATAGCACCTGCAAATGTTCGGACATCGAGGCCTGTAGGAAATCGAGAAAATAAGGCACGTGTCGCGTATAACGCCAGATATGAGTGTGTTTGAGTAGCCTGCTCGGTTGTCCATGAAAAAGCACTCCTTGAAAACTAACTAACTAATAGCATGGCGAAAGTTGAATCTTTGATCGATACGTCAACATACGTATACGCATTAAACAAGGAGGCGTAACGGCAAGGCAGTCACTATTTGATCGCCTTTGGAGGCAATTTTTTGTCTAAAATTGCACTTGTCTGATTTCATACGTTCACATCTTTTCACGCTTCCAAATGTGGAATGTCGGAAACTGAGGTTACTGTTGTTAAAGTCGTTATATTCGTAAGCGACGCTCCTATATGAAGGCCATCCATATAACTCCTTACAAAGTTGTATTTCTTGACCGCTCAAGTTGATGCAGCACGCTTTAGCTTTTCGATTTGTTAAGATCGCAGAGGAAAATACAGTCGAATAATCCAAAAAGTGAGGTTTTTTGCTGTTGCCACCTTTTTTCAAAATTGTAGGCACCATAATCACCAGTTTCATAAATACGACTGAAACGTTAATATTAGTGATGTGACAGGAAATCGCTTCAGCATCATAACTGCGTAGATAATAGGTATCCCATCCGTCAAATAAAACGAATTTTTTAGGCGCTGCTTGGTAGAATGACGTAATTCGCCAATTTGTGAGATGTTTCGGCTACATTTGCACACAGCCTCAGGTGAAAGCTGGCCCATGCCCTATTTTAACCATGGAACGCTTAGTCTGCTTGTTATGCTCTTGCAGAAACTATTTTATGGGTGAGCAGCCATGAGAGACCCCCACTGAACATTCTTTTTTCACGTGCAACACTGCCGCAAAGGCACATATGTAAAATTATTGTTATGCCTTCTGTAGCTCAAATGTTTATTCTAAGCTAACTCCGAAAAATACTTCTCAAAGCAAGCGGGCGCTCAAAGATTTTACTGATGTCAGACTGAAAATGAAAACGAAATAAACGTGTTATCGTTTCTGCACACTTTTTTTCGTATAAACAATTCGGTTCTCGAATGTGGCCTTGTGCGGATCGAATAGCAGAATCACTGAGCTGATATCGGCTATGGGCTGATTCCACCCAAAAATGAGTTTTCTTTAGAACCCACTTGCATATCATGCTTTATATCTGTTGTGATTTTGAGAAATTGCGAACAAAGATTATTACAGACAAGGCATACCGCATCGTGCGTTCGTTGTAGGCAAATTTCAGCAAAATTTTTCACTGACTCAATCTGCATATCATTCAGCCAAAGATTAATGTCAGTGACGCTGGTTACAGCTTTCTTATCTGAGCCGACGTTCTCCACACGCGCATCGTATTTGTCGAGCATCTCTTTCGAGTATTCCTTCGAGATTTCTCTATTCTCCGGGAAGAAAAAGCCAGTTGCGATTCGAAGGCTAAACATAAGCCTGTCAATTGCAGCTCCTTTATGATTTTAGCAAAAAATCATCGTTTTCCGCTGCTTAGCTGATGCAGAATTTAATGTCCGTTCCCAACCAAATTTCCTCTAGATATTGAAGCGATCTCAGAGAAGCGCTTGTTCCAAAGAAGATCGGGAGTTGTGGGAGCAGGGGAGTCGGAGGAAAGGTGGGAGGGAGGGAGGATGAGAGCATCAGGGACAACAACAAGTCGCAAATGTAAGATGTAGATCGTTTTTTTTTACAATGATTTCCCCCCTTCGCAAGCGTTTATTCGAGCCGTCATCACGCTTAAAATAAATGTCATATGCATAAATGTCCATTGCATGATTTACTTTTTCGCTTTGGATATCTTTAAGCAACAGACGAAAGGGAGCGAAAGCACTCACTCACCTTCTCTCAAGGCGCGCGTACTGCAGTATTTCGCTTATTTGCTGGGTGACGTCAGAAATGATTAAACTCGAATACACGGTTCCTTCGCTTTTCCTCCTAAAAGTGCTGCATTATGACATCACTGTGAAACTCAATACATCGTTCTACTGGCTACTGGTTAAATAGAAGAGCAATCTGTTGCGAGAAAACCTGTCCGACCAGGTTCGAAAACAATGCCTATTGGTCCCGCACTTCCGAAATAAGGTTTTTTAGATACATGTAAATGAGAAATCACAGCATCAAAAGAGCAGGCACCGAAAAAATTAGCCTAAGTGACCTTTAAAACGGCAATCGAACAAACCAAGTTCTCCATTTAAGAAAAGGTGTCGTTGCTCCGCGTTTTCACTGGAAATACAATGATAAAAGAAACTTTCTGCGAGAAGTCGCCTACTGAAAACAGCCCTTGCTGATCCGAAAAGGTTCTAATGAACTTTGATTTTACGAATTCCTGATTTCTGAGACTTCTAACCTTCCAAATCTTGACCCGTACAGCAAAGAAGACTAAGTTATATTGTTGGAATAAAGCCAAGTAAAAATGTTTTGTGTAACCTAGCTTTGGGATGTGTATTTTGCATCTCTCAGCAGGCCAACAATGATTTGAATGCCAATCGGCGAGAGAGCACTCGAGCTTGATGAGTTGTTTTGACGCTTACGAAGGCAGTCGAGTGCAAATTGAAACTGATGAACTGACGAAAATGAGTCCGCTTGAAAGTCGAATGAGCAAAATTTCTTGGGTACTGCAAAAAAATCAACTTGTAAGGTTCCCAGTTATTTTACGAAGCCATTTAAGATTTTATATGAGGTTTCTCAACATGCATAGTTGCATAGTTCGTTGCGCAGCGTCTATAAGTGTACTGTTGCCACTCATTAAAGGCGACATTTTGGTGGCTGCAAGTCGCTTATGCGCAAAATCCATGCAACGAATACTGTTAATTTTTTCTCCGAAGACATAACATTGCTCAGCCGGTTGTGACTGACAGCTAAGGAAACGTTTAGTTAGCTACGACTGTAAACAATGAGCAAGTTTTGCAAGTCGGCAATCGTTTTGAACGCACTACTCAACATTCTTACTTGTTTTCATATAGACACGTCTGCCAGATTCCCATTTGATAGCAAAAAGTAGACTGCCCTCGTCGGTAATGTACCAATACTGCTGTTGTGGAGCCGTCGCTGCAAAACATAAAGCACTCATCCAAAACATTTCTAGTCCAAAAATTCTGCAACTATATGTGAGAAGCACTGAATCGAATAAGTGCCTTTCGGCAGTGTTGCTCAAGCTAAAAACAAGCAATCGGTAAGCGAGCGACTGCAACATGAAGAGCGTGAGATCAGGTGCGAATAGGCCAGAGAGGTGGAAATGACGTTTTCGTTACATGGAAAATGAAACATTTCAACATCACCATTTGCAGCCTAAAATATTGCGCTGCTTTCAATCGTTCCTCATTCTACGTCTCTGAAGCCGCTTCAGTCGCTTTAAAATTGTTACGATGGAATCTTCATACAACTGGTGTATGTTGCAGGAAAAAAATACTGACGTGGAACACAGGCCTACTCCTCGAGATCACACAAACCAAACTGCGTGGAACCGACCCAAAAGAGCCCGAAACTTCAGCTATATGAAGAAAAGCTGTTGGTCGACCTTGCTTCGTTCGGATTTGCTTAAGTTCGAGAAATTGGTCGGCTGCTCTGCTTCCAACATGTTCACTAATTTAGTACTTAAAAAAAAACAGAAAATCATTTTAAAAAAGCTTGGCACCGCACGAATCGTGCAACAGCGCCATCATTAACTCATTTTATTGGACGTTTGACGGTTTTGTAATAGCGAAACCAACATTTTTTCCCATATTGAAAATGGAACGGCCGTCTTTTCTTTTGGTCTTGTTTTGGAAGTTGATTAGCCAAGCACAAAATAGTTCATCTCGCATTCCTCGAAGGGATTAATGTTACGACCAATCAAAATGACAAGGAGAGTTTTTTGGCTCCTTTCTGAAGAAACGCTGTCTAAAACTAAAGCATCAACATTTTGACAGCAAACTCTCAATTAAATTTGAACTCTGAAATGTTTTCCGCACTCCGCAACTAAATCGCGCTCCAAGCTCCGCTCTGATTTCAGCTCGTTTACCTAGGCTACGACAACCCACAAACTCTACAAGCAGGCGCGATGACAGCATTACGGTGTAGCGGGCAAAAAGCGCTTCCAGGCAAAGAACAAATATCGCCATAAGAATTCACCGGATTGCTCCAAATAACGGTTCAGGTAGAAGAATTAGCATTACCTGCCTGTGCGGGCGTTTTTAACAACGAACGCTTCCGCATTCATTAAAGGCCATTATAGAGAAATTTTTGTACTGCGGAGCAAAAAATGATTATTCGAGAACCAAAAATGGTTACCAAATGGTGCTAAGTAAAGCGGCTTCTCTATCGGCATTTCGGGATGTGGAAAAATTCCGAACGACATAAATCAACATTTATCATTGTTTACCGCCTTCCTGAGCACCAATCGTACCATCAACACTTTAAGCAAAATCGTTAGCTCAGCTTAATGCGATACTTACCCTCCCATTTTAAGTAGTCTTGGAAGTCCGGACGGAGCTCAGTGACACCAGCCATGAGTTGATTGTAGAGTTTACCTTTCTTCATATCAACGATGAGAATATGCGTCGTCTCTCCGTCTATCCATTCGACCTTTAAAAATCGCTCACATGCTCGAATAATTTTCAATGGGTGTTTTGATATTCATTTCGAAACAAAAAATCCAACAACATATACTTTTGTAATATATTTCTGCGCAGAAAAAAATGGTTAAGAGGCGCGTATGCGCGCCTCTTATCCAACTGTCGTGGCATCTGAATTTCATTATTTTTGAAAACATCAAAAACTGGCTCAGAAAAAAAGATAAACCGATACTGCTGTGCACCTCTATTTCATGCTCGTTGACTTTAGAACGCGAGAAACTTCGCCGAACATCTCTCCACACTTTCTTCATACGTTATAGAAGACGGTGGCAAGGTTTAACGCTCTTCACCTGAAAAAAACTAATTGAGTGCATGTGAAATTCAACGACTGGATGCACTGGAAGTAATACACGCATACAACGGGACTATGGTTGCTATTTTTCTTGGGTCAGCATTTTGCAGCGAACCATATTTTGGTCCAGCTCGAAAAGTGAAAAAACATTTGCAAGAGCTTAGTGATAGAAAATATTTTCAGAGAGAGGAATGGAGCTGGTTGGAGACCGCTTGCCGCAACAGTTTTCGTTCCAATGTCACAAGAATTGCTATTAAATTCGCTGACCTGCATGATAATATGTGGATGTGCCTACAACTTTATAGTGAACATCTCAGGATAGTTTTTTTTAGATATAGAACAATAGTTTCGCTCAAAGCTTGAACAGACGAATAGCGCGTAGGAGACGGCTTTCGCATGACATGTTTTCGTCGACGCTGATACGACCATTTGGAAATAAACAAATGTGACGAACCGTCAACCAAATAAATCTCCTGAGTTAAGACACCAAGAAAATTAGAAATCGAAACAGAACCCTCACGCTCAACACTTAACTCACTGCTGATTTTATTCGCGGGACTCACAAAGAGTTGACGCGTGACGCTGATGAGAATTCATTGGCGAACTCTCTGTGGAGTAAAAATTGCTTAGGAAAGAGCAAGAAGAAGCTCTTAACAAACGAATGAACAGCTAATAACAATGCTGTCCAATTCCTGCCACGCGTTGTTTGACCTGACAAGGATGTATCTGCCAGAATATTGCCTTGGGGGATGGGTTGATGAAGGAAAGGAATGTTTTCTCTCCCCACTGCCCTTCCCCAATTCCAATCAGTCTCCACTATCGACGAGATGAGTGGCAGGCTCTCGAAGCCTTCCTCCATCGCTTTCCAGGAGGCCACACTTTTGCCTTACAGTTCACCTTAAGAATCCTCTAAATTTTCATCCCATTGTCGTGATTTTCGACCTGCCGGCTGAAGGCCACTCCTCGAAAATCTTGAAATTAGCGGCCACATGAGCAATTCACTCTTTGGCGAACTCTCTGTGGAGTAAAATTGCTTAGGAAAGAGCAAGAAGAAGCTCTTAACAAACGAATGAACAGCTAATAACAATGCTGTCCAATTCCTGCCACGCGTTGTTTGACCTGACAAGGATGTATCTGCCAGAATATTGCCTTGGGGGATGGGTTGATGAAGGAAAGGAATGTTTTCTCTCCCCACTGCCCTTCCCCAATTCCAATCAGTCTCCACTATCGACGAGATGAGTGGCAGGCTCTCGAAGCCTTCCTCCATCGCTTTCCAGGAGGCCACACTTTTGCCTTACAGTTCACCTTAAGAATCCTCTAAATTTTCATCCCATTGTCGTGATTTTCGACCTGCCGGCTGAAGGCCACTCCTCGAAAATCTTGAAATTAGCGGCCACATGAGCAATTCACTCTGATAGAGGATGGACGGGGGTCAACTTCTTATGTATGGCTCCCATCAATCCTTATAATACGCAACATAAAGAAGCATTAAGCATGTGTAGGCTCACCAAATTTGCAGTGGACAGTGGACCTTAATTAAAGCACAACTGCTCATTAAAATTGCTTACACAGGGTACGCCGATGGGATACACGAATAAATGAAACGTAGAAAAAAAGAACATAAAGGAAAAATATGTGAAGCGGACTGAAAAACTTCAAGGTGAGGCTAGCCAAGCAATCTAAACATTTCTACTATATGGTATCGGAGTGGGGTGCGATATGGGCATAAATGGATTAGAGGTAAACTGGAACTGTTTTTCGATAAGACTGGCGAAGATGTGGGGTGAAGAATAAGAATCACTCCCTCCTACGGATGAAGGACATCCGGGAAAGGCACAAAGAGGGGGACAGCCATCGCTGAATTTCAGCATAGCTAAACGTTCCGCTATGCTGGTAGAACCTCCATGTTTTTTGGGCGCTCTGCATAAATGCTAGGCAACAAACATGCTATTTCGAAAAATCACCAGTGCCCAAGTGCGCTTTTCGTTCCCCGAGATCACTCTCACTATCAGCTTTTCATCATTCTCTTAAAAAACTGGAGGGAAAAACTACTTATAGACGTTGCAAATGGTAGGTCATCGACGAGACACTGCAAAAAAGTTCAAATATTCACCTAAACGACTTCGTTAGCACTCACTAGAAACGATATACTCCATATACTCTTATCACTTTAAATGTGCCTGCTATTTTATGCTAGCTAAACGGCAACAATACTTGCAAAAAAAGATCTCAGAAGAATTTCGCAAAAGAATCACCTTAGGCATGTTGCTTCGCAAATATCTTTTGTTTTTTTTTCTCATAAATTGCACTTTTGCAAATGAGGAAATGGCGAACGGGAATCTGATATGCCCACATTGTGGAAGGGAACATCGGCGACTGCTAGTAGTCAATTTCTTTACGATCTCTATTTTGCACGACGTAGCCCCACGGGAACCATTTCGTCTGCGCATCACAGATCTTATTCTAGCTAGCTATAGAAGTGTACTCGCATTTCGACATACTGCTGAAAACAATAAGTGCGCTTAAGTGGGTGGGAAAAAGTGAAATTCATCGAATACATTGGCTTCGTTTCGGCTTCTCATTAGCACTGACTAAAACCCGGAGTAGCGAATTGGCTGTTTTGTTTGCGGTTATCGAACATAAGTTGACTCGGTTAGCTTTCAAGAAAACAACGAACTTGAAACAGACCTGCATGAGTCTGAACTTCCCACATTTTTTTTCGTTTCGAATTTTGCACTGTTTTCGCATTTTCTCTTTAATCAACTGAATATTCGTCCTCTGTCGGTCGCGTCAGACATTTCTCCCGAATGAATTCGACGAGTGGCAGCACATCTGTAACCCAGCTCATGCAAAAAAAGAAACAGTTCGATCTGTCGAACGTTTGATTTATTAAAGCCTCAATCGAATAATTTCCACGCACGTGATTAATCAGTTCAAATCTAGGATTTGGGGCGCGATTTTCGTAACATTCTACCTAATCACCACTTTCAGTGACAGTAAGAAAGCTGAATATCAAATCGAGAAATTCAGCAGCGTAACAATTGTTTTGCTGTGAGTGGCTTGAGCTTTTGGAGGCATATTGAGAAATCATGGGTTTTTAGAAGCACTGAAAACAGCAAAATACTGTGGATCTTATTTGCATCTAATAATGATTGACTGAGCAGAGTTGCAGTAGTACGACTTAAACGAATTTTAAGACCTTCGTTTTCCATTCAGGTCGTTTCACAATGGAGTTTCGATATTATTCCAACTTGATGAATAAGGTATGCTTTACAGCAGAGAAAGCTTCAGCATGAATAAAGCGCTACATGTAATGAAAGTTATTATGAAAACAGCAGGCTACAATTGTTTTGTTGTAGCTGTTTTAAAAATCACGAAATATTGAATTTGTTGACGAAGAAATTTTCCATGAAGTAAACATACGAATATGTCAAAGAAGGAAACGATTTATGCTCCTTTGAGTGAATCTGTACTTTAGCGCACGTAGCCACCCAGAAGCATCGAAATGTATCATAAGAAACACGAAAAAGTGATAGCCGCTTTGAGATTGTCTTGATAAATGAATATTTCTCAGAGGGGCAACTCTAGAGATTATTCACTTACAAATCGTATCGGCAAAAAGCAAACTTAAAAACGAGGGATTCTGAAAGCATCAAAGCCTCCCTATTCCACCGAAGAGAATCGCATTATGAACTCACGTCTTATAGAATCGATTCTTTGAACAGTTTCAGCGTTAGTCGTTCACGTTTTCGGTGATAATCTATTGAGAAAGTTTTTGTGCGTCAAAACGCGGGTTTCTTTTTCTCCCTAAAAATTTAAGATTCTTTTGTTCTATTGTTATGTTCATAATGATAATTCTCTTTCATTCGTTTGGTACAAAAAAAAATGCGTAGAGAAAATGTTCCTTAAACGAGTGTTAAAAAGTATGAAAATTTACGCAGTATATTGCGTGAGATTTTTTCGACGATAGCACAGTATTTCCTGAAACGGAACCAGAAGCAAAGTGAACGTCATATAGGTGGGAATTTCGAAAAGAAATTCTTACAGCATAATTACGCAATTTGAAAGTGACAGCGAAATATGAGTACAACCTTAGCGATTTTTGTGCTCATACTATGAAGTGTGTGCAATTGCACATTTGCTGTGGTAGCCTTCTGAATGTGGAAAATGCTTCATTTCAAACAAAAAAAAAATCGACAATGCGTTGCTGACTGTACGAAATGCCTTAGGAAACGGTCTTAGGAGGGCACTCAATAAATATTAGACAATGAAGGTACTTTACAAAATTCCGAGTTTCTTAGTTCAGTACTTTCTCTCAAATTCAACTACAAGAGTTTCAAATCTTCTTCTTACTTAACGTTCCGCCAGTGAGCTATAATCTGTTAATCTTTGCCCAGTTAAGTGATCACTCAGATGGGAGCTTCTGATCAACACTGCTGATGCTTAGTGTTATGAACAGCACACACTGTTGAACGTTAGATGTCACGAAGAGTAGAACGGGCCGTTGTTTTTACTTGAAACTAATGAGATCCATCCATTGACTTTTTTTTTTTTAAACAGGAACTTCTTAAGATCGTTCTCGATGGTTCTCCTTTCTTCCAATCAGAGCTCTCCAAGAATTCAAAAATGCGTTTACTTTCCTCTACGTTCAATTGTGCTTGGCTTCGTTCCTCGGTACTGAAGACTAGTCCATGCTTTGCCACAGCCTTTTCTCATCGATTCCCCTCTTTTATTCCGTTCAGAAATTTTGCATACTTGGTTTGTTCTCGAGCATGTCTCATTTCCAGGATTAGGTTCTCTTCAACATCGTGTGAGGAATTTCGATTTCGTGATCTCCTGGAATGAATCCGGAATTAAGTTATGAAATTAAAAATGGAACGTTGTGAAATGAATGTGACATTTGCACTGCCTCATTGAGTCCCATTTCACAACGGACAGCTTCAGCCAATAACAAGGAAGAAAGTGCCTAAAGACTCCATGACACTCCAGTTTTCTAATAATGCATTCCTACATGAATATCCTATAAATTTTCACACTTCTTTTTTCTTTTTTTTTCAATTACGCAAAATGAAACAAATTTTATGCTGCGCTTTGGCTCACCGGATCTATTGCATCAGCGCTAACAAAGTCAACTTGAATAATCGCAATGTGCATAATTAATTCGCATCAGTAACATATGTTTGCAATTTTGTTAGCATTTTATAAAAAGCAGCTCTATGACTGAATAAGGAGATAAGAATGCAAAAGAGAAGCAGTCAAAAAATACGAAAGAAAAGCAGCTATACCAAAATTTGAAAATTCCACCATTTTTTTGCAAACGTACTTACGATGACATTAGTTCGCTGAGCCTGAAACGTTTCCAAAGCGATTTGGATCGTTATTTTAATTAAACACAGAGGCAGGAAGTTATCACCGACCTTCTTCAATCTTCACTGTCATTGGCTACTCAAGTGCAAGAAAGCAAATTTAAGCAGACTGAGACATTTTAGAATACACAACGTTTCTTTTATAGGGTTTAACGTAGTGGGTTGTAAGATAATACTTGTTACCAGCAATTGAAATGCATTCCGCATCAAGAGGAAAACAAAGCTTTAACATCTACTGTTAATGCCTTGTGATAATGTTCTCTCATAAAATTCCTGTCAAATAAAACTGCGGGTATTGGAAAGCGGTCAAAACTGCGCTTTAAACAATGCGCTCCTACTGAGCAAAATTGCGGTTGTCTAAATTCTTAGTTATGTATATCGAAAAATGGTGTCGATATACGTATCTAAGAGAGCCTTACTTTTACAAGTGGTACATCCAATTCTCACTTTCTTTTCAGGAGAAATATCTAGTACTGCCATAAGGCATTTACTATTAACCCTAAGATTCGGTCACAAACAGTCCTATTTCTTCTAACAGTAACAGAAATATACCCGAGATCCTTTAGGCTGTCAGAAAATGCTTTTAGAAGACAATATGACTTTCTCGCAAAATTCATGAACTCGAATTGAGTGAGGGGGTTTAAAAAATTTTTTTGGAAATGCTTACCGGAATATCTGTTGTCATTGCCACTTGCGCCTATTCACACGGTCACTCAAACTAAGTCATGCACAATATCCACCCAAAAATATTCATGTTCCGCAGTTTTTGAAAAAAATTTATTGCCTCCGGTCTTATTAAACACTTAGTTTGACCACGTAAGGCATAAGTTATGGGTTAATTTCCTGCATGCTAAGATTCAGAATGATGGTTTATGGGTTAGTGAAGGCCTCATAACTTTTCCCCTGTAAATCATCGTAAGCAAACGCCACAGCAGCATCGTAATCATTTCACGAACCGTTTTATCTGATGATATTGATGACAATGAAACCGGACAAGCAAAAAAGTTCTCAGAAATTGGAACTTAGGCAAAGTTTGGAAGAATTATGGTCAGCCCTTAATGTCAACATAACAAAACATGCTATTTAATACGTGAATTAATCATAATTGAGTGGATGGCATCAAAATTTTGCCATTACCATTCTCCGCATTACGTCGAGCCTCCTGTTCCTGTATTGCATAGCGATACTTTTGAAGGGCAAATCGCTAATTTCACGGCACTCATAGCAGCCTTCTCCCTCGGCTACCGTAGGTGACATGCTCAAACAGAGGTGCGTTTAAATTTGCTAACCTATCTCAATAAACCTAAAAGTGTGGGGAGTTAATGCCTACTTTCAAAATGAACCTCCTATTTGGCTGTGAATGGGATGAAAAGCTCCCAAGTTTTGCCAGAATTTTCCGCTTCCTGAACAAGCGAATACAGGATGATTACTGGGATGAGTTCATAATCAAAGATATCAAATATATTATTTCTGGTGAAGATGCTAAAAATCATCTTTAAGGATGTTGCTCTAAGACGCTGTGATGAACGAGGTAAAAACTCTCAGCTTAAAACAACAAATTCAGCCACTACTGCGGTGATGGAAACCAGTGCACATCTTATGGAGCGGCTCCAGCTCTCGCTTACCATCAATTATCGCACCGAAGATCTGAAACGAAATTTTTGCCATCTTCGTTATAAATAACATTTCCATACAATTTTTCTCATTACTGAAGTTCTTGCACTGCTGGGCCAATTCACCATGTATGGACTGATAATCAAATACATGATTTTGCCACTCAATTTCCGGGAAAATTCAACCCCACTCCCTTCGTCGATTGGGTTATCTCGTTCAACAGCCCCCCCCCCCCCCCCCCACCCCCCCCCCCATTCGACAAACATGTGGGGGCACACCATGAACATTTGGGAGATAGCTATAATTGTATGCGTGCGCATGTGATGAAAATTAATAAAGCGGTCAATTTTTCGCACTTTTTCTGGCACCATTAAAACTGAAATTTTCTGTTTGCAACCTTGGTAAACAATGATGCGCTCCTCTACTCACCTCACAGAAGCGTTTTTCACGTCTCAGCATTCGCCTAAAGTTGGGTACTGTAAAGAATGGAACTGCAGTTTTATTTGTGCTTTGTAGCTAGCGGTATTAACTTTTGAGGGAACATCCTTCGGACAGCAAGCCTACGCTTGTGATCGTAAGAACTGTTCAATTTCCACTATCTCCTAATACAGTTTTGTGCATTCTCCCAAGCCTCTAGCTGATCGGACAGGGCTAAGTGATCTTCAAAATAAGCGGTGCTGTGACAGCTTGCTGCTAAACTCTGATTACTTTTTTTGAAGTGTGTTGGTAAATTACGTGGCTAACGCGAAAAAAAAAGAAAGCTACACTCTTGCAATCGGCATGCAAAGAAATATTATAAATGATGTTAGTGAGCCTCAAGGTTCAACGTTTCAGAGCGCATTTTTCATTTTCATGGCAGGATACAGCTGGGATATGAAAATTTCTGAATAGGAGGATTCTGGTAGGGAACAAAGAAAACGTAAAGATTTATGGCATTTGACGACCCCAGCGGTGTTTCAGCTTGCCCATTGTATAAAAAACCAAATAACGCAGGATTCGGGTAGGTTTTTTTTTTTGCATTTCTGTTACCGTCTAAGGTTTATCGAAGAAAATTTGACGATTAAACAGCGAAATTTGGACAAAAGATGTAATATTATAGATGAACTCAGTTCGACTATGTGAAATCAGTTGCATTAGGAGCTATGGCAAGGCGCGCAGCTTGGTGCTAAATGAAACTAGGAAACTTTTCATGAAATGAAAGAGGAAGGAGATTATGTGAAGGGTGGAGACAGCGCATGGTCCTGCAAACGGAGTAGTGATTTTTGCTTTTGCCGCCATAGAGAGGAGAAATAGAGGCCTCGAGATGGCCCAATATGCTCTGCCTAGACAGGTGTACATTGTTGTCACCCTTGTGATACGGAGCAGGTATGTCGTAAAGCGTTTCCACTGTGTACTGAACCAAGGCGACGATGAAACTTTTCATGAAATGAAAGAGGAAGGAGATTATGTGAAGGGAGTGCTTAAGCCAAATGAACAGTGCTTAACTATGCACAAACATTTTTGAGCGGAATACGATCAAGCAGTTGTTGCTGATGGGCACTGTAAAATGATGGTTGCCAAGCAATTCGTTCACGTAATCAGGGCCTCACTTAGCTACGCTTATTCCACATTGTTGTTTGCACCGCTGTGCATTGTATGAGCCCAAATTTGAGGACCGATAATTAAAGTTAAGGACAGTAATCCCTCTGACATTCCTTTCCCGTCGTTGCGCCATAGCTCATCCAGAAATTCCTAAACCGTTTTGAAATTGAGTTAGTTCTTTTGCAATGTGCGTATATAAGATCAACTGTTTTAATCAACCAACGAAAGCTAGGAAAAAGAACGATATTTAAGGCTGTAGGAGCCTGATTATTTTTTGAACGTAACAACATTTATTTATCAACAACATTAGCATCCCTTCCTCAATCTAGGCAAAAGGCGGCATGAAGTAAGCGCAAGAAGGAATGAGCTTGCTGGCTAGATATTGTGAGAATTGAAAGTTTTCATAATTTTATCAAAACTTCGATGTCATGTAAAGAAGTACAGATTTATTTTTAATAGTGCGTTCGTGTAAGCAGACTAAGAAGTCGCTGCGGGATTCTTCACGGGCATCCGTGCAAGTCGACAAAGCAAACGACGGGTATTGAGTTTCACATGTGTTCAAAATTTTTCGTAATATTGGGCCTCTTGACGCCTTGGTTTAAATCAAATATGATCTGTTTATAGGTTCTTTTGACATCGGAAGAGTGCAGGATGATGAGATCGTAATGTGAATGCCAAATCCTGCAGCATTTTCAGCTTCACAGCTGCGAAAGCTACCATGACGGAATTTGGCATATACAGTTAAGTCTCAAGACAGCTCCTTAAAGTTTTTCAGTAGAGTCCACAAATTTCTGGGTGAGGCAAGGTGCATAGAAAATAAGCATACGAGGAACGTAGGCCAAAGAGAAGAAGCGGCCTAAAGCTTGACTACATCAGGTCAAACTTGAGCCCACACAGTAGATAACGTTGCACACTACAAAGCAACACAGTTAGCATGTTGTTTTTCCAAGTTGAAAAACTTCCTTAAAAAAAGCAGAAGAATCTTGAAAAAAAGAGCGCCAGAAATGATATTTGTTTCGCTCCTAAAGCTAGATGTGTTTGGCCAGTACAATATGCATCGGAACGATCTATTTGACCATCGGACGGGCAGAAATGCTGCGCATGCTCATCAGCCGATTTTCTGTGCATGCTCATCAGTCGATTTTGAAGCATCAAATGAAACCAAATGGGCCGTCGTTTCAAGAGGAATTACAAAAGACAAAAAAAACGGAGATCACGCCAGCCTCATGTAACGTTTCTCAACTCTATCTCATCCTCAGCGTTGAGACATCGTTTATTGTCGTTGCGCTTCTAAAAAAATTTGATAAATCGGTTTAAAAAATTCGTTCTGTTGCAACTGAACCATTTTTTTCTTGAGCAGCACGCATCTTAGCTACGAACCACTGAACCAGCCATTATTGATTCTGTTGACATCATTATGTAAAGTATTTAACCACACGTACTCTCAAGTAAATTTTAAATTTTTTTTGTGTGTTTCATGTAGTTGAGGCTCAGAAGTTGCGAATGCCACCATTTCTCGTGTGACATCTGAATGGTTCGTTTCAGCGTTTCATTCGGATGCTCTGATCGTTTCATCGTAGCTTTTAATGCAACACATCGCATTTTCCTTATCATGTTGTTCTGTTGATTCATGAACGAATTGAATCGCCTCGTGTTTGTACGCTAATCATGAGACGACTCAGTGGTGTACAACTAAACCACTTGGGTGGCTTAATAGCAATAACGATAATAGTCGCAAGACGGCTCATTCATTCATGGTGTCAGTGCCTAATATGTACTGAATCGGTTAGCAGCGTTCCGTCATAATGCGAATGCTACCGGAAGAGTGTGAGAATGAAGGAACGCAGTGACTGTGCGACGTGAAAGAATCGTCGTGCCTTGCTGCATTTGTCGGACATTGCTTTCAGCGCCACGGGGCGGTCTCTTCCTCTAAATGAGTTACGGCTCAGCCAATCAGCGCACTCGGCTTTCGCATAATTCATTTCACTTTGCGCCGCTTACTGAAAACTGTCTCATAGCACCTGCAAAACGCCTACCATCATTCCGCTATCACTCTTCCCGTAACTACATCTGATGTTATCCGCCAACGAATGGGAACAACAACTTTTGTGTATATGTGTGCGTGCGTGCATGCGTGTGTGTGTGTGCGTGTATGTGTCTCGTCCGTGTGTATGTGTGTATGTATGCGTTTATGTGTTTAAAGATGCCTTTAAAGATGTCAGCGCCCATGGCAATCGTTATTTTAACCACTGTGTATTCGCCACGTTCAGTGCTGAGTAACCTGTTTACCCATGTCATCAATATGAATGCATCTGAATGCTGAAAACATGCACCCACCCTATAAGCTGCGCCTACAAAATTTCTCATGCCCAGTTTTAACAAACGTCTCTTTTCATCTTCTGCTTTGGTGAAGCTCAGCTAGAATCTGCCTGACTTAGCGTTCGATAAGCTTTTTTAGCATTGTTATTTAGCAAATGATCTTGCCTTGTTGCTGTTCAAAAGAAGCATGCTTAAATTGATTACCCTTTTTTTTAAACGAGGAACGCTCATTAATCTCATTGAATAGAAGCAAACCTATCTGCAGTAACATGAATTCAACGCACTCAGCCAAGAAGGTAAAACGAACAATACCCGGAGGACGCCTTCGAATTTTTGATAAGACTGATTTTAGTTAACCTCGGTCGCCTTTACTGAGTAGGCGATGAACAAGCGAGGGCCCTTTTCTGTTGAAGCGCTTCTTGAACTCGGCGACAAGACTCATTCTAAGCCAAATGGAAAAGGTTGGCATTTTGCATTATCACTCTCTTAATGCGCTTATCACGATCCAAATCCCCACTTACAAAACGTCACTATGGCAAAATTATCTTGCCGGAATGCTATCATTAAACTTTAGAAAAGTTTAATGATTATTTATCATAAAAAGCCCAAACCAGTTATCAACAGTCACATTTCTTACTTGAGTAATTTGTTTTTTTTCGCTAAAAAATATGCCGCCTAGTAACAACCATTTTCAATGCAATGGAGTACATCAAAATGGTCAGGTGGCAACGGCACAGTCTCGTGTTCGACAAAACGTTTATGGAAGCAGCATTTCTACGTAAATATGAACTGGAACGTTAAAGGTGCCATTTGTACCTCAGCAGCCTGTAATCGTTTGTTATAGAATACGTTAGACCGCTTTTATGTAGTCTAGAATAAATGGAACAAAAAAGCATATCAAAAAGTGCAGGAAAGATTCTTTCAGCCATCCCAGCAAATGTCATTAATATGACACTGATAGCTTCGCCTGTCCATGATTTATCACTTGCTGTGCTGTCCACCAGAATTTCTACGTAACGTTCCCGAACACATTTTTCCATTCACGACTTAAATTGCGCCAATGCAGTGCACGTAGATGTCAAAAGGACCTAAGCATCCGAATAATCTCTGTGAAGTCTGCGAATGTTAATTGCTATGCTTGCCTTTTGGCGCTTCACATCTCAGCAGATATGTTTTACGATAGCAGCAAGCTGTTTATGCTTCCACGGCACTTGGCTAACGTTTATTTAAAGAGCAGAAGAGCACTGATGTTTAAGTGCATGATGAAAACTTCGGGGGAATGAAGTGTTGTAATAGGAAACGTCGCTCTGGAAGGTCTCTTAGGTGTTTCCCACATGTAGGAATGTTTGATATACCTTAACAACGACGCAGCTGTGATGGACTAGCATAGATCGCTTGTGAGGTGAACAAAAGTTCAGCGCTACAGTTCGCTAAATAGTAAATTAGAGCATATTTGAATCCCTGAAGCCTTTTCAGACTAGGCAGTTTGATATGTTGGAGCACTCGTTTTCAGAGGACTTGATGCCATGCGTTAAAGCTCCATCCGGTAGCACAGCTAAACCACTCGTTAGTTTTATTATCGCCGATACTGTCAATCAGTTCTCAACACCGCCACAGAGAAATTCGGAAGATGGAAAAAGGAGGTAACTTTTCTTCTTTGATTCTTCGGCTTCTCTTTAATGGTTCATTTGTGGGTTGATTTGAAAGAAATGTACTACAGGAGGGCTTGAGAGGAGAGCAAAAAAAAAAGAAAAAGAGCAGAAATGACGCCATTTCGCAAAGATAGTTCTTGATTGGCGATCCCATTTGAAAAACCTGTGAAAACATATGGTGCCGAAGGGAAAAAAATTGATGAAATCTACCAAGGAAAAGTCATGTTATGACAGAAGACAACAAATTTTTCGCTCACCGCCGCTTGTTTTGTTGAGGACAACTGAATGCAAAAACTACAAAACGCTCACTACTTCTGCTCTATTCCATTTTACTCATGTTCCCTTCTGTAGCTTTTCCCTCTTGTTTGTATAACGATGGTTCCCTACAAAAAAAAACGATGAAAGAAAAAACCCAAATCTCCGTCGATATGAGATGGCCAGCAAAATATGATTTTAAATTCGTATGGCAAGTCAAATTCGTGTACAGGTCAATTGGATCTTCAAAGGAATCGAAGACACGGCGCGCGCGAACCGCCTTTACGTATGAACAACTAGTCGCTCTGGAGAACAAATTCAAGAGTACAAGGTATAATTTATGTTGAATCATGCATCCAACTTCGCAGAAGCTCGTTGTAAGCTGTTTTCACAGCTACGTCTGTAGCTGTTCACAGGTGCTTTTTTTCCAGATCCTCGCCTGCCTGTGATTACTGTTCTTCCATTTATGACCATTCATAGGAACAGTTAGTGACAAAATGTCAAACGCATCCTTCGAAAAGTTTTGCACATTGATTATTTTTTGACGAGTACAGGAGATTCGTCATGTGGTCTTACGCTTACTTAGTGATCTGTGCGACTCTTGATCAGTGCATTTTGGCTGCAGCCTTCTTTGGCTGCACCCTGGTTTATTCTGCTCATATGGCAATCAGAAATTCCTCACTCTCATGAAGCAGTAGCAACGTTCAAACCGGACACTTCTATATTTTTCTAACCATTTTGACTGCAGTTATATGAGTCGTATGAGCACTTCTATTGTGTTATTCTTTTTCTTCAGGTACCTCAGTGTTTGTGAAAGGCTCAACCTAGCTGTTGCCTTACAACTTTCCGAAACTCAGGTAATTTTTTTTGGTCTTATGAAAAATTGCTTCGACCCGTTTCCTTAACTTATACGTTGTCTTTGCCTATTTTTCAATCAGTTGGTTTCATTGGTTCCTCGACAGTTTCGTCTTTGAAAAAGCATCAATATCTGTTATTCTTTCGAAATATAGTTGTTTGACGGATGTGTCATCGCAATATATGCACTTTAGGTGAAAATATGGTTTCAAAATAGGCGAACGAAATGGAAGAAGCACAATCCAGGTATGGATGCTAACGCACCTCCGTCACCTCGCACACCAGAGTCCCTATCATCGAGTCCGTCCACGTCGACTAGCAGCACTTCAGCAGTTTGTCAGCCAGTGCCTAGCTCAGTGCTAATGCCTTCTCTGAGCACTTTTCCTTCACAACCATCGTTCCCCTATACTGTTTATGCACTTCCCACTCAACCAATTTTTTATCAGCCACCTTCACTTACATTCATTTGATTCACGTATTCAGTCGTTTGTATTCGCCTTCTCTTGTCATCGACCATCAAATGGACGAAAAAATTTTGTGCTTTTTTTGATCGTAGTGATTATTGAATTGGCCTTCATTTTTTAAAACTAAATATTGTAAAGAACACATTTGTATTGTAAAGTAGGAGGTTGCTCACTGCACTCACTTGTTGGATTAGAACAGATCAGCATCGGCTAAAGGATTCGCTTCAAACAATCCAGTTGACAACAAAAAGCTTCCTCTGTGTTCACCGCTTGTTGCTGTCAGTCAGAAAGAGAAAGCATCGGTAGCGGCTAGAGCAATCACGAACAATATGGTCCTTAAGCTGATTGTTGGATTCGCCTCATTTCCTTCAAGGCTTACACAATACTAGCTCACGAAATATCACTGTATTTCTTCTGGCTAGATGTTTGTATGGAGTCTGCAAATGTCGGCTCTTGTTCACTTTTTCTGTTCGGAAACCAACAAAACGTGTTTAGGAAATGTTTGCAACCCTCATCATAAACAGTAATATTATTTCAAGCTACGCTAGCAAGGAAAGATCTGGTTGGCATAGAATCTTTTTCGGCATCGAACAAAAAAAAGAAGAACGAAAAACGAAATCACGATCCTGGTTCACCAATCAGTTCTTGTCATGTTATCGTTTTGCGGGTTCTTTCACTTTCGCTTCTCGTTTATCACGGCAGTAAGGTGTGATTTATGTGCTCTATCGTTGCGTGTAACTTTCTTCTGGCCAATGGATATGCGAATTCTCGTGTTTGTCCTCTCATCAACTGATTAGCCCTAACACTGACTTCTCTTCAGTATAAGCTGAAAGTCGATTTGAACGTTTCCTTCAGTAAGTTTTAGATCCTCTGCCAGTGCAGTTAAAACCGCTTCGATTTGTGTATTTCATGTTGGAGCGCTACGAAGTACTACTACAAATTTCGTAAGTTAAGCGAGTAAAAATTTTGGCGCTCTATACAGTTCGAATGGCCCAAATACAATTTTGTATTGTGTTTTCAATACTCTTTTACTGATATTCGGCAAAAAGCGATCAGCTTTGGTGACTGTTGTCGGCAGAACTGAGAACTGGCACTAATTTATGAAGCACGCTAGATGCAAGCATAGCTTTCAAACAACGTCGCACGTTCAAAGAGTGATGGTATTGGTAGCAAAAAATAGTCGCAAGAAAAATCAAATTGTCAGGTTTTCACAAGTCGTTAAGCCCATATTCTCAAGTTATCTGCATAGCGCAGTTTTGCAAATATGCCTGGTGCGCATTTGGCTAATGGTGACTATAGGCTGGTCTTTGAGTGCAATTGATGGCATCATATTTGATTGCACAATAAAATTTTCTCGAGCCTTTTTAGTGCTATCATAAACATGAATGAGTGAAATGCCTATAGCAGACAGTAAGTTTCTAAATGAACGCGTAATAGTTGGCCATATAGTGAAGACTTCATTTTCACACACGCGTTTAAACCACTTCTTACGCCTGCTACAATGTTGCATGCTACCCTGTTTTCTTTCCGTAACCTCCTGCACCGTCCCCTCCCCTCCGCTCCCC
>JPKZ01001313.1:607382-624636 GCA_000803305.1 Toxocara canis
CGTTCACCCTGCGCAAGCTCATTCCTCGTATGGTGGAATTCCTTTATTCCATTTGACACGTCCTGTCGAAGCCCCGTCAAAGAAATCTTTTAAAGGATTTAGATACGTCAGAAGCGTAAAATCGTTTGAAAAACCTCGAAAATCTTTTTTGAAGCCGCTCTAAACACTCTTCAAACATGTGCACACCCTTTCCTCAAAATGCCGAGTTTTATAACTTATAAATTATTAGCCTGTCTTCCAAAGAATCCCATCCAGAAAGAAATGACTTTTTTTCAGCTAGGCGAACGCTGTACGTCCCATTGCTCGCTTTCGAGGCTTTATGGTACGCACGCACAAGCCACATTGAAGCAGACTTTTCGCACATGTTATCTATCCGAAAGGGTGACTATTAAATGTAGGTTTCATCCCCTCATTTATTTTTTTGGCATGTGTTTCTCACATCAAACATATGGAACCACTTGCACACTTTCTGGTTGATCTACTGTTGAAACGGATGGTTGAGCTGCGAGAGTTTTGATAGCACCATTACAAATGCGAATTGTCGATGTCCAAACAGTGTACTTGCGATGTTTTTTTTGCTAATAATTACAGAGATTTTCATGTACGCACGCACAAGCCACATTGAAGCAGACTTTTCGCACATGTTATCTATCCGAAAGGGTGACTATTAAATGTAGGTTTCATCCCCTCATTTATTTTTTTGGCATGTGTTTCTCACATCAAACATATGGAACCACTTGCACACTTTCTGGTTGATCTACTGTTGAAACGGATGGTTGAGCTGCGAGAGTTTTGATAGCACCATTACAAATGCGAATTGTCGATGTCCAAACAGTGTACTTGCGATGTTTTTTTTTGCTAATAATTACAGAGATTTTCATCTATTTCATGCTATTGTCGCTTCTGGTGATTCGTAACTATATTAATTTTTGGAGAATAGAGAACTTGTTCCAGTCCTTGAGTTTTTGCCTCCATTGATAAATGCAATCTTAAAAGAAGTGTATCCTGTGAAGATTAAAAATAAACTGCTTATCATTCGATAAGAGCCAACATCCTAACAAATAGTCGCAAAGTTCGGCGATTGAATCAGACAACGAAGCTGTAAATACCGTAACGCGAAGCAAAAGCTCATATCTGATATGCAAAACAAACGAACGCATTGATTGCAAATGGCGTGGTAAGAGAACGAGGGAGAGAGAGAGGGGATTGCATTGTTTCTATTTGTGAAAGCTGCTGAAGCGAAGAAGCGTTATTGAGAAAAACGGCCGCCTAGGTATACAAATTTGGATGATGTGCGAACCAGTTGGCCATTTCACTTCCGAGTTGGCAGATCGTCATCTTTATTGATGCGGCGGCACAACACTTTGATCTCCCTCATCTTTTCATATGCACTCTTGATTTGATTAGCACATCCTTATGACGATCGACGGTGGTAAAACGTTCCCCTAGGTTTGCTTTTTTCTTTCATATTTTCGCAGAAGACGTTGGAACCGTGCGGTCGTACATAGTTAAAGGGCCGTGAGTACGTCGTATAGGTAGATAGCGATAGGTGTATTGCGCAGATGGTACACGTAAACGTTTTATTCGTTTACAGTTAGGAGTGGTAAGTTATTAGCGGAAGACGAAAAAAGAAGAGGATGGCTTCAGTTTATTTGTGGAACAAGAAAAAAGAATGGATGAACCATCTCATTTGATTCATTTGTATTTTCTGACCTGTTTTACGTAAAAATGCGAGTGACGAACTTAAGCTATTGTGCATTATTAACATAATGCACAAAACAGACACTGTTCTTGGGATTAAACGTTTCGGCATATTTTTAAATGCTAGCTTTTAAATGATCGATGAAAGCATATGAAAAGGAAGTTGTAATTTCTAAAGAAACACGCAGACATCAGTTCTACGCATGGTCCGACCATTATGTGTATTTTGCAAAGTGCAAAGCGCGCCAAGGGACTGGCACAATACGCGCTTCTGCAGTCCCACCTAAAACGCCTAAAAAATCAAATGAATAATGCTTAACTGAATGTAGAAATGCACGTTCATTCCGTGATGTTCGCAGCGAAATGATCGTGATGGGGGAAATTTGTACGTGAGATCAGTCCAAACTGTTTGCGCTGATTTTCCGGACTTTTTGCCCTTATTTCTAAAATTGAGTACAACTATAGTTCATCTCCGATGTAGTTCGAACATTCTGCATCGCATGAGACGAGATTTCAGTCCAAGAAACTGAACATGAGAGCTATGATTTCCCCTGACTTAATTTACCAGCCTTATTATTTTCCATACACCACAACATATGCACAAATCAGTTTCTCTTTGGAAATCCTCGCAATACCATAGATAATTTCTGCCAAGTTTCATCGCAAAAGTTCTTCTTCTTGTTGAGCTGAAATTACCTGAGAGACAGACTTATAGTCACACATACATACATACCTACATACGTGTAGAAACGGTTCGCCAAGGCTGCTGTCACTACACCGAAAATCACCTAATATTTTACAGAGACGGGAACCGCTTTCTGTTGAGGGGACGTCGAAATAAAAGATTGCTTGAATGTTTTACTGTGAAAAGTAAAGGTGAGTTTAGTCAAGCTGCAGTTAACTCAGCATCGCTAATCATGCCTGTCTACCACGAGCTCGCGAAAGGTGTGAGAAGCTTAGTCACCATCTGAAACCCCATGAGACGCTCAATGATGAGAGCTGAATAAAGCGGCGAATTTGACGGCTTCGGCGAATTTATTGCTGACGACGACTAATTGGAAAATATGTGCACCAATTTGCACAAATGGGCTCAATTGGGTTGGCCAATACGCACAAGCGCCTCAATATTGGGCCTAGTGTTGAGCGTTTGGTAACCACCAAATTGGCCTATTTTAGTGGACGACCGTTTTGCAATTAATGAACGCTGCAGCTCGCAACTAATACACCACAGGCTTCAATCACTTAATCGAGTTAAGCGCCGTATGCAATTACGCAAATCGAGCCGTAGAGGACGATGAGCGATGGTCAACCAGCATCAATTGCCGTTAACAACGGCCCGCTCTACGCCCACTCTTGTTTGACCCCTTCGAGGAACGACGCATCATTCCGTGTTTTTTTAAATCACAAGCAAACGTAGGCATTCAGTTTGCAATCACTTAGCAATAGTTACAGTAGTAACATCTCTCTGCTTAACAGCCGTATAAAAAATTTCAGGGCGTTGTCTGAAAAGAAGGTTATTTAATCAAAAGCCTCTCTGTGGGCTCTTTAGAACAACACTATCGAAAACAGAATTTTTTGAAGAAATTTAATTTAAATTTAAAGATTCGATTTTAAAGAACAATTTATGAACTGCTTCGCAGGATTGTTCCGGCAACCTGCCTTGTTTTTATAGCATGATTTAGTGACCACCATTCTCGATTAAACTAATCGTTTGTTCTTAATTTCCACTGGAACAAAAATCCATCTATGAATCATACGTTGGCAATAAATTGTAGGAAAATTATTACATCGAGAAGCTGTATTAGCGCCTGAATTGCACGATCGTACGGAAGTATCTGATCGATGATGACATATCTGCTTAAAGTGGGAAAAATTAATGCAGGTCACATTCTAGCTTTGAAAACCCAAGTTGTATAAGTCGTTTGGTCGCTCACAGGTGCAATTTATGAGTAACAAATAGCGAAGAACATAGACTGCTTATCCATCAATTTACATCTGTGCTTCTGAAAGCTTGCTATTTTCTGTCGCAAAAGCGTTTTTCTTTCCAGAGGATTGTTCAAATTGAACAGGATATATGAATGTTCTGTATTTGTCCGTTACATACTACTCAGTGATATGATGAATGCAAGAACCATTACGCAAAACTAGGGAGCATACAAACACAACTGAAAGAGAACTTTGTGCATTCAGATTTGGGAATAAAACACTACGGGTGTATTCAAAGATTTCTTCGAACGCCGTCGTCGTTAATTTGAGGGAAGAATGCGAAACGCTTCTGGATTGAAGACGTGCGTTGAAGCTATTAATGAAGAAAAAGCAGTTTCAACACTGGACAATATAATTGAACGGTAATGAGTAGCAGCAGTTGGTGTGTTTTGCAAGTTGTTCTCATCACAAACATTTCATCGGCTGCTCAATTTGTCTTGCAGTTGTGCGTTAGTGACGAGTCGTCGCCACAGCTGCTCGCCGTCAACAACTTTCACCACAAAACGATCGCATCCGCCAAAAAGCGTTGCAGCAATTAGGCCGATCACGATGAGTGATCGTATCAATTGGCTCGAACAGGCAGGCAGCCTTCGTGTTAACAATGGTGCTAAACACTTGGCCCACTAATACACCCACCACAACATACCATCAACAACCCCTCTTCTCGTCCCTTCTTGATGATCCACCTACTCGATCAGAGAGTGAGAGCTTTAAACAACTCTAAAGTTCTCATCGGCGTTATGAGGATTTCATAAAAGCCGAAAAAAAAGGTGAATACCGCGCAAAAGGCATCGCTTCAGACACGGTGAGCCAAAGATCTTAACATATTAGGGTTCAATATGTTGGCTTGCAATGAGAACAGAAAATAAATGTCATTGGATTAGTTTACAGTACAAACCATCCACGGACCACCTCGACGTAATGCCATAATCATTACTCTTCAAACTGCTAAAAAGTGATCAATCAGGATTGATGGCTGGTCTCGTCAAACGTTAAAATACGTAAAGGATGCTTTGAAGCAGTCCTTATCTTATAAGATTGTCAAACAACTGCTTTAAAGAAATGCCTTAACTGATGTTTCCTAAACCTCTGTTTCAACAAATTCTTCGTATGAACCGACGAATGAAACGTATTAAAATTTGAAAAGTTTCTGTTAACGGTAAGGTATGCTTCTCTTTGAATGAAATCGAGAGCAGAATTAACTTTCAGTTGTCAGAGGAGAGCATCCATTGGTTAATCAGTAGACGTGGATGTTTCTAAGGAATAGGTTTATGTCAATAACTGGTAAGCGTTGATTATTTGAAAACTACAACGAGTTTCTTTTCGCGCTTATAGATGAGGGCATCGGTTAGCGTACATTTACATTTGGTCGATTTTTTCCTTTTGCTGATATGAATAGTTTAATTGCTTAACTGCCACGTCGATCGGATCATCTAGTTTTGCACTGTGAAATAGTGCACAATTCAGAACGACGCGCTTGTCATATGCATTCCATTGACGAAATGATACGTACTTTTCACAGTGATATCATTACTAAATACTTTTATTTACCAAATTTTATTATTCGACACAACAACTATCAATCATATTTCTGAGAAAGAAAACGGTAATATTTGATAACAGAGAACTTTCTCCGATAGGCATTTCGGTCATAAAAATGATTGTATGGATAAATTACTTCATGAATCAATCATGAAACCGATCTGAGGTTTTTAAAGGGTTCGTCCGGAAATAATTCGACTGTACGATGCATATAAACAGCAATTTAAGACTTCTGCAATCATACGTTCACGTTTAAGTAACCCTTTTGCGCGCTTAGATTCTAGGCTCAACACTTCATCTCGCGATAAAGGCGTAATCACATGATTACGCCTTTACTGAACCCACTGAACTATTTCTTTCATCCATTAACCAGGACGTCGAGCGAAAATTGAAAAAACGTTAGTAAGCTTCTGTTTTGAAATAATTTTCTCAGCATTTTCAACTGCAATGCCTACTTCCGCAGAAGTATCATTCCACACATTAAGAATGCATCTATTTATAAATGTGATTTCATTGCAGCAATCTTTATTACATCTGGATCTCGCCAGCAGAAACGGCTTTTTTGAGGAACAATATCAAAATTGATCAAATTTCAGTAAAACTTTTAGAACACTTCATCTCGCGATGCTCAGTAAACGTCGAATATACATTTTACATACCACAGACCAACCGCTTGCCATCACTGCCGAAAAGATTGCATTTTGTTGACTGAAAGAACTTTTGGTGTATAGCGTTCACTCGTCCGGGAAAATCGTACACTGGCTGCGGAAAATAAATCACTGACCGACCACTAGTTAATCATTCGCATTAACTAAACGGATTCTCCCTAGTAGAGGGCCTGTAAATGCCGCTTGTCTCGCATAATATGGCTGCTAAGAAATTACGGCATTGCGAACGCACAAAGGAATAAAGCTGCAAGAACTCATTTTGCGAGCTGCTTTGCGTTGTGTAGCGTTGGTGTGGTAATACGTACGCGTTAAATTTTTTGACCTGTTTGAAATACTGCAACTTTCATCGAACTGGTGGTATTCGATTAGGCGATCTGATGTGCCCTTATTATTTACAAGGTCGTAAGACGGCAAAAGCGCAACTGAAGGCATGCAAGTTATATTGTTGGCATTTTAGCAGCAGGTTATTTCTTACCATTTTTCAAACAGCCACTACTCTTATGTTTTGCCTTCTTTCATGAGTCATCCATGTAGTCCCATCGATTTCATTGTACTTGCTACCGACTATTGATTATATTGTTTTGTTATCACTGCACTCGCAATTGCACAACAGGCTGGCAGAAAAAGACAAAGGCTGTCGCATGTGTACGTTATATTCATGATGAGGTCATACTTCTTACAGTATCCGTAGTCAGCAAAGTGTGATGACTACGATAGGATGGATAAAGGCACAACGGTCGGATCGTTAGCAATAAATATGTTGTGTTAGGAGCGCCTAATCGTCTGCGAACAGGCGCTAGTTGTGTGCACTCGAAGAACAAAGGAACAGCCGCCGGCCTTAGCACGCACATCTTGGCTGCGCAAAAACTGGTGCGCAATTACGCACGATGTGTGAATTAACAAGTGGCGGCGAGATGTCTGCCAAACGTGGCATGAACAGCTGTGCTGCTTGTCGATGCAGCCTCAATGATGGTTAGCTAGGTGCTAGATGCGAAATGCGATCATCTCCACTCCTAAACTCCTCAGTTACCTATAACGCTATTTTCGGCCGTTATCCCGTTCTCCGAACTTGAGAAAAGCACAAATTATTGTACGTTTTGATGACGCAATTTCCATGAAAAGTTTGACGGGCTTCTAGCAATAGCAACGCACGTTTAGGAAGCACAGCTGAGTAGCCATGCGTAAAGTCAATGGCCAACACTATGGGTGCAGTGAAAGATATTGAAATTGTCGAAATATTGAATCATTAAGTGCAAAACGTGATCTCTCAGAACAAATATTGCCATGCTGTATTGCTCGTTCTTTTGCTGTCGGCGTTCGAATTTGGCGCATTCGACAACGCCATCGGAACTGCTGATTTTGTCCGGCCCTCTTCTGTAAAATTGGTGCAATAACGGTCGACTTCTTAAACTAAAATGAAGAGATTGCAAAACTCGTGCCACCCACTTTTTTCAGTCAGGGAGTTCAAGTAAATCATTTTGAATAGATTCGATCGATATTGAGCTGCTATAGCAAGCTACATTCCACTTGTAAAAATGACTCCCCAACTCGAAAAAAAAACGCCTCAAGAATAAAAATTACATTTCAGGTCAATTCGATATGAAAACTCTTGCTCACTTCAACATATGCCTAAAAGTCGGAATCTGTCTGAAACATTTTAAACCGTCATCACACAGAGAAGGGCTAGAGTTTATTAACAGAGCTATAACGGTGCGCATCAAGTCTTTTTATTTTCTGAAAGTTTGTAAAAGAATGCCTTTTGGCGAAAACATAACCTTCTTATAGTTTATACTAATTAGAGAATTAAATTGCAATACTTTCAAACTTTTTTCACGAGGATTTCCAAAATACACTGAGCTTGTGGCAAAATTTTATTGCTTTGCGTTTTAAGAGGCTTTAAGATCACAGAAGAAAAATGAGCAGCCTATACCGCATCACAATCGACATGAGTGTTCTTTATTAATATCAATGTTTCCTGAAGAAAGAAGTCCAGAGGAGGCGCTCGTGATTGTAAGAATAACATCAATCAACAACAACAAGGCCAAACGATCACAAAGCAATTTACCAAAAAAACGATGCTACTCACAACTGCACCTGCTGGTGCCATGAAGCAACTACTTCGTTTTCTATGAAAACTTCCTGAAGAATTTCACTCTTCTCCTCGAATTATCCGCCGACGGGACGGCTTTTGCGGAAATTGATTCAAGACTACAAGAAAATGGGCCGTGGTGATGTCAACCAAGGTAAACAACGATGCCGCTGTGCAATAAATATTCAGTCATTATGAGGTGAATTTTTCTTTCCGAAGCCTATTTAATCCGATAATCTGGTAGCAGAAATAAGTGACCTAATACCTTTTTGAATGATTCATTGAATGAAATTTGTAGCGAGCTTTAGGTAGCAAAGAATTTTTCGTTCAGTGAGACACGACGATAAGAGGATCTTGGTCGTAAAAAAACCACACAAGCGTTTTCGATTCACAATGATGCTGATACAGGAGTAAACAGTTCCAGGTGTTATTGCAGCCATTTGCAAATTCTTAGTTGTACATTCTGTTGCGAGCTTGTTCAGTACTCTACTGCAGTTTTCAGTGGCCATGCTTTTCTCACCATCGCTTTGGCGCTACTGTTCTTTACCTATCTCGTATTTTCGTTTTTTTCCGGACAGCTTCCGTTTATTCGGGAAATTTCTAGGCATGCACGCGTCGTATTGCTCTATCTTTCATCTTCCTCGTTTTGCTAGATAACATGTAGCGCTTAACCATAACAGTAGAACCAGATCAAAACCGGCCCAGATCGATCGAAAGCTAATATGTGTGGGTTGTTACCGATGCTCATCCTCGAACACAAGCGGCAATAACCGTCAATGGCATTACACAGTCGCATGAAAACAAGTTTTGAAAGAAGCATCCGCATGTACAACGAGCTGAATGACGCACATTTAGCGAGCATGCTGCTGTTTGCCTATGCATCCAACTTCATTTCATGTGATTCTTCTCAATGTCCACACGTTGAAAGCGTGAGACCATGACGTTTATTGTTTTCTTTTTTTTTGTTAAATGCAACCACCTGAGCATTGATGAGAGCTGAAGTGCTTCGATCACGTTGGATACGTCGAGCCACCTACAGCTGTGTCAACCATTCCAGCCTATCGCAGCTGTCTGAATGGCGCATCGTTCCTTTTCCTTCCCTCGCTACTCGGTGAAACTAGCATAGGATTCGGCAGAATTTCACTACCCAATAAGGTGCTGCACAGTTGATGATTTGAATTATTACATACTATTTTTCATGCGTATAAAATAAATAGGACCGCGTTCGAGGAAGTTTGCTTTGAAAAGCCTCTTAAGTTGGAACCACACATGAGCACTTTCTCCCAAACCACTCGGTCGTACGATGGAGATTATCCGCAATTTCAAGTTTTTTTGAGAAATATGGCAAGTGCTAGACGCAACGGGAGACAAGCGCAAGAGGGTTTTTTTCGGTTATTCGATTGCGGTATATTCATTCAGACGGTGCGTTGCTTTGCACTATTTGAATATTTCGGAATGCAATACGACAACTTCGCATTCCTCTCTCCTTATAGAAATTGACTGATGTTTTTGGCAACCTTATTCACTTGACCGCTGCAGTGCTGTCAGTATCGCGAAAAAACGTTCAGCTGTTCGGTTTTTTCATACTGCAGTGGGCTCCCAATTTTTTGAAAAAGCTTCTGTGGTTTTTCACATTTGAAAAGAAGGAGGAAGGCTTGACATGGCTAGCAAAGGTTGTGCGCACTGACAAGTAACCCTCTACAGATGATTTTTGGTCACAAAGACTAGAAGAGGAAAAGCGGTGGCAGTGACACAAGTGGAAAAAGCAACAATGTAGCAACACCTTAACTCTCTGCCGCTCTCAGCGTATATCCGGTCACCGCCCCGTATTCACTGTGCTGCGTTCTTCTACGCACTATTTCAGTGCTTCTAGTGTATGTTTGCGCGCCGAGCACCAGATCACTTATTTTATCGACAGTTCCTTTGATGATTGTCTGCGCAACTGTTCATATGACGGCTGGATAAAGTATGCAAAATTTTTTGCACTTTACGTAGCATATTTTTTCATCGCTTCATCGCAAAATATGTAAATTATTACGGGGTGGAGAAGGCGCAGACTAGCAAGGCAGGCGCATAGGTGCAGCTGTTTTTGAACTTAAAATCCGCTATTCGGCTGCGAAGGACCACATGCCCCATTCTAATTTATGAGATACTGTGTGGATTAGTAGAATTTGCAGGCATAAAAAATTCATATGGCAAGTAGATCGGGACAATTTTTTCACGAGCTGCGGTTGAGAAATGGGGAGATGGGACGGGCGGGGAGAGGGAGGTTCAGGAAGGATAACGTAGGCATTATTTCTTTTATGTAAAGTGTAGTAAATTTCAGAGTAGGATGACGAAGTACGCTACACCGCTTCCCGGCGATTTCGGCTGGCCAAGCTGTCCGGGCCATTTTACTTCGTCCATTTAATTTGGACTGTATGCACAAGGAAAATCTTTTCGAAATACTATTCTACCGAAACGTATTTACACGTTTTTCAGCACCTTTTCAAAAACTGCGAGGACAACCGTATTCAAGAAGCGGATGACGGTAGATAATGAAGGTTCTCATAACGCTTAGTGCAGCTATAGTGAATGCAGTTAGCCACCCTGAATACTCCAGTTGTCAGTGACTAACAATGAGCTTTCCCACGTAAACATTCGTTAGCGAGCACTTCCGAATCTTGCACGGAACTGCCAGCTAGATTTAGAACACCCGAAATTCGTGTTGGGCATTTGTGCTTGAAGCGAACGTGTAATAACGTATTTACACGTTTTTCAGCACCTTTTCAAAAACTGCGAGGACAACCGTATTCAAGAAGCGGATGACGGTAGATAATGAAGGTTCTCATAACGCTTAGTGCAGCTATAGTGAATGCAGTTAGCCACCCTGAATACTCCAGTTGTCAGTGACTAACAATGAGCTTTCCCACGTAAACATTCGTTAGCGAGCACTTCCGAATCTTGCACGGAACTGCCAGCTAGATTTAGAACACCCGAAATTCGTGTTGGGCATTTGTGCTTGAAGCGAACGTGTAATAATCCACATTTTTCGCTATTAATGTCCATTTGGTATGCATTCGACCATTTTACTGCGCCATCGAAATCGCACTGAAGCTCTCTAAATTCCATAGACGAATCACCGATCCGCCTACAAATGTTCACATCATCAGCAAAAAGTTCACAGGCACTCGTCAAGCGATATATGGCGTCGTTCATATACGCTTCTAAAAATGCTTCAGTTCTAGTGTGGAAATCATGTAGTCCACCCGCTCTCGATTCGTGCAACCAACTATTACGCAACTAAATTTCTCGAATAGCTTTCATTTCTCACTGTTGATAAGCATGTACGGAGGATTGCGTAAAGCAACGAACATTTGGAACTCTATAGTATTATTTTACTGTTAATATTGTTTCATATGTTAAACTCAAGTAAAACGTTGAATGAATCATGTGCATTCGATCTAGATGTAAGCGAATATGGCAGCACATCACTAGTCACCATTTCACATCATTTTTTAACATATTTTTCGTTAAAATGGTTTTGAACAAAACAGTACACTTTCTGTATTGAACGATGTTGGACATTCTTCCGATTACTGCCTCCTTGTGTGCATCACTTTGCAAAATCTTCTCCCACTACGAAAAAGATCGACATGAGAAGAAAGTAAGAGAGCAATAAAGTATAGCCAATGCACATCGGTACTCTTACCGTCCGAACTGTAATTTCTCAATACTGAACATGCGAAATGCCGTGTAACAAACATCTTTTTGTCGCTCATTGTTATAATCCTGTTAGTACGAAATACATAAGAAATATTAAAAGTGTTTCGAATTCACGAAATTACATCCGAAAAACGCCAATGAAAAGCAGATTATTATCAAAGAAGATAAGACAATCCAAACAGCGCATACGAAAAATAGAGATGAATATGCGAAAAACACGTATTTAAGTATGTTAGTTGTTGCTCATTGCAAGTGCAACGTGTTTGGTATTATTTCTGTTCTAATAAAAGTGTACGAAAGCCATGTTATACACTATGATCTCATGTGACTAGTGTGATTTTATCGGTACATCAATGTAGAAGTTGTTAAGTCACATTTGGTTTGCTTAGGATGAGTAATATGCATATAAGTACAACACTTTTTTATAAGAGCCATAAGAGGCGCACAGTTTCATTTTTGAGATTTAACATAATTTTTAAGGGATGTATTTCAACAAGTGAGCACCTGACCAGGTGATAAGAGGTATAGCTGCCAGCAATCGAATAAAGTGGTTTATTTCAAAGGTGCCTGTTTTCGGTGTATCGCTAGTGCAGTGCCATCAACTTTGACCAGTGTTTAGCGACTCGAAAAGTGAACATTTCGATATATTAAATTAGACAGCCAAACATCATCGGGATTACATTCCCAGTGTTTAATATTATTCTAAATACTCTGTCGCTCAGAATAGTCGGTCCACGAGGACGGGAAACGAATGAAGCGTCCAGGAATATTTACGAGAATGGCGAACGCCATTTTCACGAGGTAAGTTTGTAAACTTGCATATTCGAATAAACATATTCGAATAAAACAACTCATCTCAAAATTTTTAAAAATTCACCTTTTTTTTTTTCGTTGATCAGTTTAACCGAGAGGTTTTGCTTCTTTCCGATAACAAGAACGTTCCGAACTTATTACAATAATTTGTCTGGTTTCTTGTGAAAAAAAAATTTTTTTTGGCGTTCGACCATCTCATTTTGTAAGTGGGCTGGAAACTGTTGGTCTTATCTGCAAACCGTTGCCCGCAGTACGCGTCCCACCTCTGCATTCCTTGAAAACTGCAGGTGCAGCGTAGAATTTACAACTTGACATGGATGCTACTTTAGCATGCCAAGATTTATAGGAACGATGTGCAGAAAGATCACTCGAGATTTGTAGAGACAGTAAGGCTCACAACATTGATATGAAACGCGGATGCATCGAGTTTTAAGTTGTCTGTTTCGCTACTCTGCAACATTTTATGAAGTTCATATTCGAATGAAAATAGAGAAGCTGGCTGTGTAACCAGAATAGATATCATCTTCGGGCACTACCACGCAATTACACGTTCGAGATCATTAACGTTGGTTTGTCGCGACTATGACGTTTGACATTTATTGCTCTTTCTTTTGTTCCCTTGCTGCTTTCCTGCAGAAATTTACCCTCCTGCTTGGCGGTGAAAGTATAATATGAACAAGGTGTGCACTGGAAAACGCGGAGCATTCGGAGAGTTCGAAGTTCGACACATTTGAAAAAAAAAAAAAGCTGCTTTAGCCAATGAATGGTGAACATCGCTTTGGGCTTGCTTTAAAACTATCCAAATTTTTCCATAACGAACTAGCTGTCTTCCTCACTGCAGTTGTAATTGCTTCTCCTGAACCTGTACTGTTGTAGAATCTGACAAGTATATCAGTCTCTCTGGTAAAGCATCCAATATATCGCAACTGGTCCAAGGATCATATGTGTAGCAAGGCACAGCTTTTTGTAATGTTTTTAAATGGTAGTCTCTAGGAAGCCTTCGATGAAAAAATAGTCCGTCTAAAATTTCAGAAAACCACATCAAGAAACACCAGAAAGAAGATTCATTTTATTCTTTTCTAATCGACTTTGATGAATTCAACTTTTGTATCGCACTTCCATGAAGAATGTCTTTCCCCCCACCCCTCCCCCTCCCTTTTTCCTTTCCACCCAATCAACTCTTTCCCAGATTTGTGGCGACAGTGTGGTCTCCTGAAACATCCTATGAGCTATGGAATTTTAAAGAAACCACTACAGATCGTATCCCTGAAAAACATCAAAGAAGGAAAGACTTCATCAATTCGAAATACCTGAAGAAAATCGGGGAAGAATTTATCTTAGAGTCGAAATTTCCGATGTCATTTCATAACTGCTTACGAAATATTTCATCCTCGAAAAAATTTTTTAAAAGGCTTGGTCCCAAAAATTCCCAAAAAATTGTGGAACATTATTGTGAGGCAAACGAGGGGGCGGCGGGCACATTTTCAATCTGCATATATCGTACTGCATTACGCGTTTTTAAATAAAATCTACGGTATTGCATGCTGTGTTCAAATAGTTGTATAAGCCCATGATGGATTCCCAAAATAAATTTCGCTTGAAAAAAAAGGAACACCAATACCAAATACTTTGTTTCCAACTCACAGAAAAAAAACTGTCAAGACTATACCAGTCGACAAATTTTGCAATGAATTTTTCTATTGCTTCAAAAAGGAAAAAAATGAACTTCAAGGTGAATTTACACCGGAAAATGCATTGCGAGGGCTATCCACACAAATGATTATTATTAATTGTGTAATAAACAAGCCACGCTCAATGGTCATCTGTGATCTCTTTAAACCGTAAATGTTGCAGCATAAGGAAAATTCCTGATGCAATACAACTCCGATGAGACTAAATTTTTCTGGATCAGTGTATAAAAGTGATGAGCAGCTGATAAGCGAGCATTTTACATACCTATATTTAATTACCTGAGCACTTTTGCCGAACTCGACTTTATTTGCAGGTGCCACAGCGATATAAATGTTTTCCATATGCCTTTGTTTGATGCAGGAAATGAAAAAAAAAAAGTTTTTTTTAAGTATCCAGTCAGACATGCAGCGTAAACATTAAAATACATGACAGTATTAATAATCGTGGTGGTAATACAATTGGTTTAGTGGTTTTTTCGTCAGTTCGCTAATTCATCGTCGTTTCGAGTCTCCCACTTTGGAGTAACACTAGCTTTATAAACGTTACACTTGATAAGAGTAAGTGAAGGGTGAGTTTCAAAAAGGTGATTAAACAAAACGAAGAGTCATCCTTAAAATCGCAGAAACCGGTGGATGTTCACTACATGTAATTCCGAAATAATGCGGGAAAATTGTTCGCCCCGCTGATTCCAAAAAGGTTAGGTTGGGCAAGATAGCAGGTGCCTCTGTTTTCGATCAATTTTCGTACAGCTTTGAAGACTCGAAAACATTCAAACTGGCCTGTTCCCGTGCTTATACGCTCGTCCCTAGCTTTTGCTTCCCAAATTTGACTGCTTGATACTGCCCGTTCGCTGTCAGTCGGACGTCAAGCTTGGCTAATTAAACAGAGTAATCAAACGACTCGCGACGGCACTTGCATTCGAAACGCGAGTATAATGCGACATAAACAGGTATACACAGAACTGAAGTGAAGAATGCGAAGAAAAAGGGAAGAAAATTTGAGTGCGAGCCACAGAAAATCGTGGCATGATCACAACGATAAAGCTGCTCGAATAACGTGTGAATATTCCCTTTCATCCCCTCAAGCCGTCACGAAAAGAAAGAAAGAATCTAAAAGGGAGCGGTAGCAAGTCGGTCTCCGCTCGCATCGCTGTAGCCATCTGAATGACATGTGATAATTGCTCTCCTGCTGCATGCCGTCATGTCGTGAACGGTGACAGCAGCTCATGCTCCATACGTCCGCTTTGCGTTTCTTCTTCTCCGCGATTGCTCGCAACAACAGTGTAGAAGTTGGCAGATATGGAACACTGCTAATATGTAATTGGTCAAGCCATATTTGCGACTTCTGTTTCGTGTCCCGTAAAGCACACAATCCTTCTCTTTAATATCGATGAAAGCTCTAAGCATCGTGAGAAATAAGCACAAAACGGCTAACGATATCGTAGTAAATTGCTTTTCAACGAGGACCGTAACCATTACTTTTCAGCATGGCTATGTGTTTCTTTCGTGTTTCAGGACATCATCGCCATAATCAACACAAGCTATGAGCTGTTCCAGTCGATCTAATCGACTTTAGGCTGCCATCATGAAAGACGGTCTATAAAGTTGTGGCTTATGAGTACAGGAGTCATGGCGCGTGCGCTTCCTGGCGTCACTGGCTGTTTGTTATCACTGTTTACAATCATACATGGATGTTCTTCCCCAGCCTCGCCCCCCGCTCCCTGTCTCTTCCTTTTCCATTTTTCGAAATTTTTTGGTGGTCACCATTTCTGGACCTTATTTGTCGCTCGCGAATTTTCGACCCAAATTTTGCGATCGTCTATTTTACAAGAAAACTTTACTGGTCAAGATTTTCAGAACAGAAAAGTTTTGAATTGCGAAAAAAACTCGTAAGAGGCGCCTCTGGTGACCTGTAAATCTTGAAGCACCTTAGACGCAAAAGGTTTTCTAACGATTTTTAATTTAAATTTCCCAAAGTTTTCAGTACTTTCCCATGCACCGCGACATGTTGGCTGCGGATCACTCCACAGAAATCATGAAACTGGTGGAGGAGGGAGCAGCTATGAGTACCCATTTGCAGTGTGGGGTAAATTCCACTGGAAGGGCAAGGTTTTGAGCGCTTAAAGCCACCCATACATATCGCCACGAACCGAGAGGTAACGTGGCGTACATCCGGCTGCTGAAGATTAATGGACCTAGATGCAGTTTCATAACAAGTGCACGATTATATTTGTTAATGCAGAAGCATCTCTTCAGTGCATGATGGGCATTCGTTTTAGTTGTTTATTTGTGATTTATGCATCTTGAAAGTGCTGCCCCCTTCAGTTTGTAGCTTCCAAATTTTCTGAACTGAAATGACCATATTTTCCACGTGTTCAGGATGCTCCAAAATGCTGGTATCCTCTTCTGCTCCAGTGAAGTGATCCGTAGCGCCATACTTCGGTGCTGGAGGAGCATCTACTTTCTTTCCTCGGTATTGCGAGCACGTGCTCGGAGCATCATCTCATGATGCATTTGCCTCTAGCTTTTTCTGCTGAAAAACAAGAAGAAAAAAAACGGAAGGGGAAAAGAGAGGCGTTAATTGCCGCGATATATACCAAAACCTAACACCGTGCCTACTTCCAGAATGAGCCGTGTTTCACAAAAACGACTCTCTAGGTTATCTGGGAATTGCCAAAATGAGATTAAAAACACCTATGCATGAACTTCACATTTATGCTTTTTCTTTCACATTTATAAGCAACTTTTTTGCACAGATTCGATAGCACACCACGACCCCAAGGTTGATGAGGTGAGTGCTAACCTTCCAGCCTTCGAACGATTTTTCTTCGCCTAACAAGGATGCAACTGCAATCGAAGCCTTGTAAAAATCACTGGTGTATCGGTGTTGTGAGAACGCCATGCTGACGCCATTGTTACTGCGAGGCTAAATTGGATTTCGGTGATTTGACAAGTCAGCATATAGAGGATTTTGTGTCATTACTGAGACTGATTATTCGTAAGGGGTAAAAAATACACCTACGGATCTCTCCTCCTTGCCCCGCCCCCCTCCGCTCTCC
>JPKZ01001313.1:632382-683684 GCA_000803305.1 Toxocara canis
TTTTCCTCCCTCCATCTCTCTTCTCCATTAGATTCAGAGGATTCAGATGAAAGCAGGGTGATTAGAGCTTGAATTATGGTGTAGTACTTTTTTGTGTGAGTCACAAAAGGTTTATAAGGTAGGCGTTTTCTTTTGAATTTATGATTTCGAAAAATTCCGCCGTTTCCAAGGGAGACGTCAGACTTGTTTTTCAAACTGTCCTTCTTTCTTAAGTAAGTGTATGCGTAACGTTTTATTTATTTGGCTTGTCGTAGTGTGTATGCACCGAAATTAGTCCCACAAGAGGGAAATAATGAAACTACCTTCCTGTTCGATTTCCCGAATTTTTTAAATTGTTAGCCATCTCCCGTAGGAATGGTTTTTATGAAACAAAAAAAAAAAGAAATCAAACGTAATCGGTATGGTAAATGCTCAAAGCGGTTCAGTTTTTTAAGGAAAATATTAGAAGTCGACGATATTCCAATGCTAATTTTACTTCAGAGCTTTATAGAATTTACATGAAAGAAATAATAACAAGTATATCTCTGTCCCCATGCAACGCAAAGAATCGCTCCAAGTAATTAAGTATGAAATTATATTGAGCGTTTTAAAATTTCTTAACATTTTCCCGTTTGAATGTCGAGTGCACACCATTCGTATTGGCTGCCACCTTCTGCTGAGAATGACTGCTCACCGCTAAGCGTGCATTCTTCTATAAGCAAAGATGATGTAGTCGAATTTCGATTTTGGTTCCCATCTAGTTGCTTTCATACTGTGCGTTAAACCTATGAAACTGTTGGATGAATTTCCTCCAAAAAGCGAAAGCCGTACCACAGATCATGTTTCCAAATTTTGGTTTTACTAATGTACTTTATAAATTTATAAGTAATTATGCTGCAGTAGTGAAGATGTTGGTAACTACCATGCGTAGTATCTGCTAGTGTTACTTTACTTTAACGTTATGCGAAAGAAATCTGTTCTGTGGGTGAACGTATAAATAAGTAATTTCCATAGTGCTTTGCAACCATCTTATCATCTGTTAATGTTTCAAAAATTAATGCAGTATGTGTTCTATGAAAGTGAAAAATGTCGCACGTTCTATCAGTTGTCTTGCATCTGCAATCGTTCTTTGTATGCATTTCGTTATGACTTTATCACAGCTCTCTCTAACCTCTAGAAGCTTCTAGCCGACTGGGTCACATCGACTTTTTATCTGCTGCGCTTTTGTTGTTTTATTTTATGTGTTGCCTTACGCAGCATTTCTCTGTTAGTTTTTTCTGGCGTTTCTGCACTGGATATGACAGTGGAACGACCGTCACAACATGCAAAGATGTTTGAAGCATGTTGTTTCCGCTTTCAACAGAGTTCGCCTACTCGAGCTTGGCGGTCGAGCTGCGAATATCTTCTTAGTTCTTCGATGACAAAACGTTAACGAAGCGAAACATTTGGAAAGAAACTGGCCATTTCCTCTCAGTGTATTCGAAATTCAGCATTGCCAATTTATTTTTACTTAATTGAAATGTTTAAGGTTTTATTTCCATTAACAAAGGTTTGCTCACTTTTGGGAAATTTTCGGAAGAATTCTATGATGACTTAGTAAGCAACAAATGCTGTTCCCTTACCAAGCATTTTAGCACTGACTCCCAATTCGCTATTAAGTATTGGCATTTTTTCTTCCGCTAGCATTTGTTTTCTGTTCAGCAATGAGTCGCCACACTGCAAAAGAAAATCGTCACTTTTTTTTACGTATTTATGTATTAAGGCGATAGCGAGACTGCGTTTCTTTCTTTGTGAAATGTGCATATCTATTACGTTTGGTGCTAAAATTAATCGATTCATTTGCTTTATTGTGACATTCATTTCCTTTTACTTCACACCTGTTTCTCAAAGTACTCCTTTACCGTCTGCCTATTTTTAATAGGAATTATTAACATGTAAAAAATCTATTATGTCGAACCATGGATAGAGCTTGGTTACCTCATTTTAATAAACTTTTCGCAACAACAAGTTTCAGCTTCATCGGTTTATTATCTTATTCCCTTCGTGTCTTCCTCCAATGCAAAACTTATTCTTGTCAACTTGGAATTTTGTCTTAAAGCGAAGTAACTTCTAGGAAATAAGTAGAACGAGATCAGCACCCTTATGAATACTTTAGTTTCGATTTGGTGGTCGCTATATTTATTGGCCTTCTAAAATATTCGTTTAGAATGCACATGTAAGTGTTCTAAAAATGTTCGTGGGTAACTTAGGAATCAGTATTGCTGTAACTTTTTTTGCCGATGCAAGTATTGGCCATTCTTCTTTATCATTAATATATTTAATGTTATGATTAGTTGATTAATGATTTAAGTGCAGCACTAGAATGACTGGCTGTTTCTTCATCTATTCCTTTTCAAACAATTTGGTCTAACTCGCGCTCAAATTCAGTGTACTAACATTGTGGATTACTGTCTGAGTCTCCGTTGTTCGTTGTATTGAGTCACACTCGTCGCCGCTTGTTGCAAACTCCGCTATGGGGTTTTTTGGAATCATAGCACAGACAGTGTTATGGATACACGCTTTATGCCGATCTGCACGAAATATTTTGTGCCAAATATTACTTGACTCCTTAAAAACGTTACGCATATTGTCGCCGTCCTTGTTTATAAAGTGACTTCCAACTTGCGCAAATAATATGGTGGAGGTAAGCGCATAATTTCACCCTCAGAAATGCATGTGTTTGTGTTTACTTTAAATGGTCAAGCTCAGTTAGCGAAATTTTTTGATTCCGCTATCGTTCCATGTTTCTTGTTCCACATTTACATTGCTTTAGCTTGCAGTTGGTATACGCAATTTCCCAAAATGTATACGGCATATGAATCGCGTAGAAATATATCTAAGCTCGTCAATTAGAATAATTCTTCCCATTTTTTGCTCATTTTCAAATACCATACGTCATCTTCCATACCCAAAAAATTTCTTGAATTGTTAACAATCAAATGACTTCGGTTGACTTTTAATTTGCAAGGTTTAATTTTATTTCTCACATTTGTGTTATTCGCGTACGAGTCGAAACTATGACACAGAGTAAGATTTGACGAGTTACTTTTTTTTAAACCATTTTTCGCGTGTTGCTGCACGTTCTTTTCTCAGCCGATACTGTTGTTGCATAGATAAACTAAGTAACTGAAAGCATATCTGGTTATTTTGGCTAGCAGTGTGTTGCCATGACTTCACTGTTTCACTTCGTTCTTTTGAATTTTTTCAAGAGCGCGAAATTTTTTGATTCACTTAACGCTCAGTCGTCCCTCCAAGTGAAATTTTGCATAAAATTGCTTGCTTAAGGCGATATGTCCTTGCATTTGGTGAGCTAGCACACTATAACGCGCATAAATTTTAAACTGCAGAGCTTCGGTAAAGCAGCAAGGAGTAATCATGTTTTTTGCAAAACCACCTCTCCTGTTGAATCTCTCAAAGCGTTGAATCTCTAGAACCATCCGACCTCGTGAACCTTTCTCATACAGCCTCTAAAAGCGGCAAACCCTTGTTTGTCTTACAGAGCGCCTGACCATTCTCTTTTATTAACCATCAAGAATCTCAATACCATTGCGTACCTGATGAGACTTCGCTGGAGCTATTACAAATTCAATAGCACCTCCCAATACAAAGTGGCGTGTTCATCGCTGAATGTTCAGGCCCAAACACAACTAATTTGCATCCAGTTGGCCTTCTGTGTTCTGCTCGGTTTCACCTATTCATCTCAAGGTTGCATAAGCGCCGCTCACGTCAAGCCATGTTCAGTAAAATTCTCGAAAACTAAAGTCTTGGCTTGTCGATTACCGCTTCTTTGAGAAGATCTTTAACATTTGCTGGCATTCTTTTGGTTTCTTGTTAGTGCACATAGAATTGCTTCATTGCGTTCTCGACTTTTGATCGTGCGTGAATTGAACGGTTTCGTTATTATAGCAGAACAAGGAGAAAAAATTAAATAATCGCGAGCGATTTGTATATAAGCTCTTCCTCTTCTCTCCTTTCGAAACAGTAAGGAAACATAAAAAGTTTCATTGAATTTCTCTTGATTTTTTCCTCTCCTACTGCGCGACAACGTAAAGCGAGCCCCACCTGCTAAATGAACAAATTAATCTTGAGTTCTCTTAATAAAATCAGCGACATAAATCAACCGTAGCGGCATTTGATTAGTTCATGTGCACATGTTTGCATGCGCCCTTATGACGATTCAGAAATGAATCATGCGAAGGATGACTGCTGACATTCTTTTTTTGTGGCTCATTAGCGGTAAAGAAGAAAAAAAAGGGTTATCGCTCTTCGCCCTCGAAAAGAATCAAGCAAATACGCCTTGAGGAACGATTCACCATCACGCTTTTTTTACAACGCCCGCTGTTCTCGTTTTCCAGTTAGCAGTTTCTAATCAGCTTTAGTCCGTTCCTGTCTAATATCCTGCCTCTAAACTCGCTCCAAAACGTATTGTTCTAATGCTCGCCCTCCTTTTATTTTTTTTTGTCGGTCATCCCTCATTTCCGTTATCCCCTCCTCTCCCCCCCTATCCACAGGGCGTTCGTCTCAATAGGCATGTTGCATCTCCTATGGTTTCGGCTGACTGCCATGTACCCCTGCTGGTCGCACTTCTATCATCACTCTTAAGGGGATCTCGTAGAGAGCCACAATTTATGGTTCGGTGTGGAGATGCCTTGATGCTTCGAAATCTATTCGTTCAGAAATGGTCAGAATATGTTTCGTCGTAGTCATTGTACGAAGCGTACGAAGATCAAGAGCTGTACGCAATTGAAATCTATATTACGATCCACCTTATAATATCTTGAATATGCGATTATGTTTATAGTAATCTGATTCTATGCCTGTACACGAAGAGAGTGTGCGCCTGAGATTTGGAGGGTTATCATCTGCCAAGCAGTAATCGGTTATTGAAGCGGAAGGAATTCTTAGTAAAAGTTTAATCTCGTAGAGAGCCACAATTTATGGTTCGGTGTGGAGATGCCTCCGGCTTAGTGTATTCCCGTCTAATCATTTGATTCATTTATCGTGTCTGTATACGGTCTTGCTGATCTTGAATAGCATCGTTATAATTGTTTGCTACATACTTAAATGTGTATACATATATAAAGGAATTCTTAGTAAAAGTTTAAAAAAAAAATTCTTTTGTAAAAGTAAAATTTGCCTTTAATGTGCTCATATTTGAAGATATATTTAGGTACGTTATGAAATGTTTTCATTAAATTCAAATATAATAACTTCAAAGTACTTCTATCAATATCCTGAAGTTGAATTTGGCATTCAGGTTAGTTATTTTATGCGATAAGCATAGCATTAGGCAACTAGTTATGAATATTAACGGCACAATTCGTGCGACAGTAAATTATAAATCATTTCACATAAACTTTTAGTCCAAGAGGTTAGGCATGCAACCACGTGGGCAGTACATTTCATTACTTTTCGCCAGTATTGTATAAGATTTTTAGTGAAACACACAAGTACGGTGTTCTTCTCCCTTCTTTATTGTTGTTTTACCAGTAATTCGAAGAACTCTCACCACAATTTCAGCATTCCAACGATAGGATTTGGGTACTTACAGACATATACTATAAGTGCATGGACACTACCATAAAACGGGCATGTCCATGCATCACGTCACAGAGTAATGATGCAAGGAAAGGTTTACCAAAACATTGCGCTCAGCGTGCGCGTGCTTGGTGATGTGATTGCCAGCCTCATGTGTTCGGGAGCTGATTATACGGGAACGAAAAACCTGGGCCGAAAAAGTAGGGGATCAGTTACTTGGTCCACCTTCGTTCCCTCCCATCCCACCCCCCCCCCCCCTACTTCAGGCTTTTATGGGAGAACGGGAATGGAGGCGGTCAAAAACAGCGGAGATCAAAATCCATCAGGCCAACAGCCAAGACCGGAAAGCAGTTATTATGACAAGGTAGCGAAAAATCAGGTAAGCATTTTCATTAGAATTTCGGTCCCAGAACTTCCATGTTTTCTTTAAAATTTCGGTTTGTGTATTTTTGAAGTGTGTATCAAATAACCACGGAACTCTATTTATTTTAGAGTTCGGGTTTTCAAGGACCTTGTGCGATGCGGTTACACGTTATAAAAATGCTCGCTAGAGATGAGTTAATTATGGATGAGTCAAAACTAGAAAAGTCGTGAATATTGGCTTTTATACATCCGCGCTAATATTCACCAAAATCGGTTTGCAACCATGAAATCTTCATCTCGATGTAGTTGAAGGAGCAGGGTTGGGCTGGAAATTTCGGAGCTTTCGGGATATCACACACAACGACAGACAGAGGTACGGGAGATCGTTTTGTCGTCAGTCTCTGCGTTATGGTGGCATAATTGCCGAAACGCCTTTTCCTTCCACTGCTCCTACGCCTTATTGCGACTGATTTTCGAGGAACAGGAAAGATTTGAATGTTCTGTAATTTATCTGATGTTCTAACGCAAAAAACTCGAATTTAACGAATGTTTCATGAGCTAGTACGCTCGTCGGCTTACGATAGCCATTAGACGGGGAATCAATCTACACAAGCTCAAAGTTTCGTTTGCGGGCAACGGAAAGGACGGACATGCACGTGATTTTCTTTCTCATACTCTTCCTTTACGCTGCTTTCAGATTTACCCCTCCACATAAGTGTTGACTCGGGCTTTTAAATATCCATCATTTTTCCGTCAATTTTGTATTAATTCGATGTTCGGCGAGCCCTATTCAGTGTATATTCATTCGGAGCCCCGAAAATCTATGAATTTCGAAACTGTCGTTCCCCAGAAGAAGCTGAACGTCCTCGAACTTCGAAGATCCTTGAACTTTCCCCGAACAAAGTTTTTCATGGCCAGCTGGGACCTCTGAAATGCTGCACCAAGAGGGAAAGTTGCGGTAGAAATGTCGTATGCAAATTTATGACATATTCACGCAAAAGTTTTGCGCATGGCCACATTTTTGCTTCCTGAAGTATCACTTCATAACAGTTGGGAAAATGTGGTAGCGGCTGACACGATATGCGCTTTAGCGAATACATTCACTCTACCATCATCGTCAACTGTTCGCAAATGGTGGAAATTCATATTGTCATTTATTACTTCGGCAGCTCGCGCGAAGCTTTTACCGGATTCGGTCTCTTGTGACCCGACCGGTTGCAAAAAGCATATAATTTTATTAGCAGCTTTGCATTTCTATAGCTTTCACCAGGGTCAATGAACTGATTTGATATTTTGATGAGTTTTGGTAAAGCAACATTGCCGAGATGCATGAAACGGCGAGTTCAGTTCTTCTCTGGTGTAAGCATTTCAAAGAAAATCAGCCAGTTTAGTCCATTTTTAATGATTTTAGGCAATATTCGACGAGGAATTTGGATTGTTCACTAAGTCTCGTCATTCCACAACAAAGCAAACGATCGCTGCTCGGGTAATCGACGGGTTCAAAATACGCCCATCTAATTTTATCGATGCAGTCCTCGATTTTATACCCATACTAAGGTGGCTTCCCAAATATAACATTCGACAGAATCTCGTTCACGATATTGTCGGCGGATTAACTGTCGGCATTATGAATGTTCCACAGGGTAAGGATTTTGTGCTTGTTACCAGAAGTTGCCACACTGCGTATTTGCCTGTTATATTTGTTTGTATTTCGTAGATTGAAAACGGGGAAGAGTCGATAGCCAAACACATTCGGCATATAATGCGCTCGGTAAAGTCTCAAATTTTTTTGCTAACAGGGGCTCAAAAGTTTTTTTCGTAAAAAATCTGTAATTTTACAATAAGACTGAAAAGAGTATAATGGCAACGATCTGGATCCGCAACCTCTTTCAGCTCAAGTTAAGCACATCCTGTTTCGACAGATATAGTGGACGCGCTCTCTTAAATGTTTTATGAATGTTAATTTTCACATTTTAAAATGCAGCTGGGACGATTGAAACAGGAATATCCTGCTCTATTCATGATCATATTTGTTTTCAGGTATGGCTTATGCGTCTCTTGCTGGTCTAAGTCCTGTCAACGGGTTGTACACTTCGTTCTTTCCTGCTATTGTTTATATGATTTTCGGCACTTCGAGGCACAATTCTTTAGGTTCATTTTTTAGAGCTTACTCGGCATGAAATGAATGAACAAAAGATACCCGTTACTGTTGCATGAAACTGAATATTTTTGAATGAGAAAGGTTCGTAGGATGTAAAGGGTGATCACGATCCGATAGGCAGATAGTTATATCGTTTTTGTTTCATCTAATATTAGCTAATCTCATCAATCTTTCCTGCCTTCAGGTGTGTTCGCCGTTGTAAGCCTTATGGTCGGTAGCGCTAATATTCGACTGACGAGGCTGCTGAACGATGTTTCGGAAACTGTCGACAATTCAAACCTAACCTCTTTGTTGGATGCTAGTGACTTCGTATCTCAGGAGACAAGGCCTATAGACATCGTTACGGCGTTAACGTTATGTGTGGGTTTGATTCAGGTAAGTTCTCGATCATTCTAGATGATTTCGTATATTTTAATGCCCTTGAGAAAAAGTTCATGGAGTGTTTCAAAAAGTATATTATTGATTTTAGCGTGGATGCATTTTAAAAAATTGAAGTGAAAATTCTTCAATTGATGAAATCGACGTGGTGGAAAAGTACGGGGAAGAGGGACAGGGGGAAGGAGGGGTGGAAGGTGAGAGGGGTTCAAGAAATCGCTTCTTCCCTTTCATGCAGCTAAAGAAAAGTATGGGGAAGAGGGGCAGGGGGAAGGAGGGGCGGAAGGTGAGAGGGGTTCAAGAAATCGCTTCTTCCGTTTCGTGCAGCTAAAGAAAAGTATGGGGAAGAGGGGCAAGGGGAAGGAGGGGCGGAAGGTGAGAGGGGTTCAAGAAATCGCTTCTTCCCTTTCATGCAGCTAAACAATTTAAAGTACGGTTTGGTCGGTTTTTAAAGCGCGTAATTCAATTGTAATAGTTTAGCGCGAACTTGATCACTCAAACTATATTTCATTACATGTTGAACATAAATACTCTTTGCTGCACAAAGCATTTGAACGAAGGGCGTAAGTCTGGAGACGGCAAGTATAACAATGGTAGTACGAACAGAGGATTGTTGCTTTACCTCGTGCGTTGGTTTTTGTAGCGTTCATGTTGTTCTAGCACTCCTAACGACCTGTTTTTCTGAACTGCTTTCTCTCCTACACTTCCAGGCGTGAATGACGTGCTCTATGTATTCCATTATTATACTACTACTATATGTACTATTTGCTTTTCTGCATATAGATCATGTTGTAATAATTTTTATAAGTTCGTAAAAAATATTCTTTTTTTCAGAATCATTTGTCCTGAAAAATTTGACGTTATAGTTTGTTGGGGGATTATCTCAACCAGTTTCGTTGATGGATTGGGTTGGGCAACTTTTGCAAAGAAAGCTTTTATGAAAAATGGAAATTCCATACTTCAACTTTTGGTCACTTCTTTCCGGTTGGCGCAGTTTTGATATTGCTTGATGCGTTTTTTTAAGCCTTTATGGCCGGCTTTATAACCTTCGTTCTGTTTTGAAATTTATCTGGAATGCCGAAGTTTTTCCCGGTAATTTTTTATTTGCATGGAAATGTAATTGAAAAACGATTTTTCATCGGATTTCCTTGCTGTTAATTGAAAAACGATTTTTCATCCGATTTCCTTGCTGTTTTGAGAAGATATATACAAGCCTCTAGAGACTCTGTGTCTGATGACATTTCTAAAGAAAACATGGTCATATATATCCAGCAAAGTTGCCCGGTGGCATTTCGGAAAAATTTCTTTGGTCGTAACTCGGTTCCCGTTTGCCCGATTGGGCCGACATTTTGTATACAAGATTTTCGAAAGAAGACTGGGGAAACGAAAAATTTTTATCTAGCTACTTGCTAAATTTCAGTATTCTGTTCCTTTTGACTTTTTTCTTGTTATCTGGACCCCATATTCTTTTGTGGCTGGTTTTATGACTTTCGACATTCTAACATTGTAACATTGTTTACTGTTCACCTGCTCATTCTTCACAATAGGCATGGTATACCTCTAACGCGCTTACTGAATTCATTTGTGACAATATGAGTGAGTGATCGAGTATACCAAAGATGGCATAAGAAAATGACAAACATGACCAAGCGCAGTGGCAAGTCTACGACACAAACAATAGAAACGAATCAGGTGCGGTTTAAGAAGGTTGTTGCGCGATGCCTAAATCTCTTCTGCCCAGTATTGGTATTTGATTTTTCATCCACATAATATTCTTTCCGTGTTTTATTATGTGTGCTTTTTTGGATGAGGTTCTGAAGGTAGTTACTGCTGCGCCCTTCTGCTGCTTTGTGAGCAGCTGCTTGGAAAGTACTTTTCCTATTTCGCCCCATTTGGCGTGTTCACAGAACGACTTGATATGATCGAATTTACGTTGCTTATAAATTACTCGAATAGGTTATTGATTATCTTTTGCATAAGATTTAGCTCTTTCTTAGCCGCAGTTCCTGTTATCTCAGAGAATATTTTGATTCTCAATATCACAAAGCATTCAACCAAGTGGACAGCAGTGTTAATTGATAAATATGGTCGTAACGTTCTGAGGTTGAAAAGCACAATAGAGTAGCTTCTGGCCAGCTTTTCGAAGTGGTCTCGAAAAGACATGTTTTCGTCGTAGGTCAGTCCCAAACTTCTAACACTACTAAGAAGATCGACTTCTAAATTCTCAGTGATAACGAATCTTTTTTGGTGGAGTCTAGCAAGTTGTTGCATGGTGCCAATGACAGTTATTTTGGATTGGTTGAGTTCCATATGTGTGCAGGCCAAATACTCGCTGACCTTATTTAGGTCGTTTTTTACTGCTACCTCCATTTTGTCGAATTCGAATGAGTAGCACGAGTACAATAGCTGGGTGTCATCCGCATACATTACTACATTGCCTTCTAGGTTGAGTGATTTGAGAACAGACATGAAAAAGCGAATAGAAGTGGTGAGAGAACTCCACCTTGAGGAATTCCAGTTTCAACAACGCCAAAGTTAGAAAGAACATCGTTAGCGAATATTGCTACCTGACGTTCATAGTGAAAGTTTTTGAACAGTTCTTTCAGCGCACTGTTGGGGTTGAGATCGTTGATAAGCTTTTGTAAAAGAAGTTTCGGATTGACACTATCGTAGGCTTTGGCAATATCTAATTGTACTAAGCAAACAATTTTTTGGTTTTCTAAAGCATTGTAAATGAAATCACTAATCTCGAAGTGAGCTGTAGTTACGGAGTGATCGGGTCGGTTTTGTCTCCTGCACCTTTGTAAATTGTTATGATTTTTCCTTTTTTCCAGCTGGATGGGATGATACCTGTGGCAATCATTCGGTTGAACAGGGTACAGAGTTTCGGAATGAGGTTAAGTTTCCCCAGCTTTAAGTGTTGGCTGGTTATAGAATCAAGTCCCTGTGCTGCATTCGAGTTAAGACGAGTTAAGCATTTGTATAAATAAATGATCGCAGCTTAGCGGCCTTAGCTGAAGTGTTTCAATATTCTTATTACAGTCGCAACGTGGTGATCGGTCGACTATGGACCAAGGTTTGGGAGTGATGAAATAATTATTCAAAATCTCAGAGGAAACATTGCATTTGTTGTTTTCCTTATTATGGCCAAGTAGTCTGTTTAACCTTTTCCACGTGGATTTTGGCTCCTTATTGATTTCTGAAGCTATGCGCTTATATTTTTGTATCCGATATTGTCTTAGTAAACTCGTAACAAAATTGCGGATGTTGCGGAAGTCACTTCTGATCTGTTCGCTCTCTGGAAGGCGGTACGTTAACTTCAATAATTTGTTTCTTTCTCTGATCCACACTACTATTTCAGGTGTAAGTTTTTTACTTTTCCCTCTTTTCTTCACTATAATAGGAGCGACCGAGTTATAAGCTTGCAGTAGTTGTCTAGAGAAGATTTCATTCGCTGCGTTTGTATCATCACACTGGATTTTAGAGTTGAATTCTGTCCACTCGATAAGTTCTAATTGCTCATTGAAAGATTTGAAGTTGAAATTACGGTAGTCTCGAGGCATGAATATTTTCGCATTCTCCTCTTCCCTGTAATCAGCAAGGCCGCTGAGTTCACGATATATTGCCAGGTGATCGCTGAAGCATAAGTTGTGTAAGGTACCACTGGTGATGTCAGCGTGGAAGAGTGAGATGCAAACATCTAGTGTAAGTACTAGACGCGTGGGGTGAGTTTGGTAGTTACGTAAATTTTGGAAAGAAAGAAATTGCTTTAGCTAGCCATTATGAACGTCACATCTCCAATAAGAACTGGTGTAACAACACAGGAGCATTCACCAAACAGAATCAGGTCCCAGTAATACCGTACAATAGGGGGGGGGGTATAAAAGAGAACTACTAAAAATGATTCGATTTTGATGACTATTTGCTCGTAGCTGGAGTCGGTTGCTATAACGTCATATTTGAGTCTTCTGTATTTTATGTTTTTGCGTATCCGTGCAGCTAGTCCCCCTCCGCGACTGCACATCTTGATCGTTTTTCTATAACTATTAATCATGTCGTATCCCTCTGTCTGGAATAAATGCAGAGGTGTATTCGCATGAAACCAGAATTCGGATATACTAAAGAGGACCGGGTATTTTCTTAGTACGAATTCTTTGAGTTCGGTGATCTTTTCAAGACATAGGGACCGCACATTCATATATTAAACTGGCATGGCTCAATATACTTCCTGTGTACTGCCCTAATGATTTTTCATCGTTTTGATCGAAACATGAAGTGCGCGAGGTTGTGCTATCAGACACCGGAAAATGAATTTAGGCGCAGACAGAGCATGAAGAAAGGTGATGGGGGGTGTGGGCGGGTCTTGACATGCACTATCAAACGCCGGAAACTGAGTTTGGGCGCAGACATAGCAAAAAGAAGGGGGGTGGCGGGAGAGGGGGGCGGGGAGAATGGGTCTACCACGTTACCGCCAGGAACAGCCCGGCTGGCAAACACTTTCCGTTGTACAATGGTAATGGATTCGAAATAGAGAGAGAGAACATTTTTGTGCATATTCGGATGCACAAGGACAACTATATGGGTTTTCTTTCTAGATGTAAAAATGTGCCAGAGGCCATTTGGTGATTCGCTTAGCTGAAGTGGTTATTGCTAAATAACGAAAAGGATGTCATTCTTATCATCTTTTTTGTTTACCTCATAGTTCCCTTTTATATTTGCCATTTTTTTAAAATTTTCTCCTCTTCTTACCTCCATTGTTTACTTCTTTATTTTTACTCCGGTCTGTGTATACAGAGAAGCGATGATATTACTGTCATTCCCTTCTTTCATTTTTCTTTGTTTCCTTTTCATGCGTTCAATGTCTTCGTTCAAATATATTCCCATCACTTCTTCTTTCATTTTCTAACCTGACTTTAATTGTCCTTTTGTCCTTTCTCCCTTCTGTCCTTGTATGTCTTAGTTGATCTACACGTTGATATCCCTTTTCTCTCGATTTTTTGGTCTCCTGCCAACATTTTGATCAACGCAGCGATATAGTCGAGTAATAATAATTCTCCACAGAAAAATAGAAGTGTAGCGTTGAATAAGTAAATAAGCGTGCCAGACGGAAACATGGAAAACGGGCCGAGTGTCATACAGCATGCACATTCTGAAATGAGTACGAAACTTCCTTTTTGAAATGGCACTTTCTTTTTATTTTGTTTCTTTTAGCTTTTTATTTTATATAACATTGCAAATAATTTCGACATTAAGCCAACTTCAGCCCCACCCACCTGACATGAAAAGTATATGGTTGCTGTCTAGTACTCAACAATTGCTAATAAATAGAATTGCTGAAACCTCTTCTTGCAGTAAACGTTTCAAACGAAACGTACCGTCCTGGCAGTTCACGAAAAGAGAGTTAACAATAATTCTCATGCGCTTAATTTAGCAGTGGCTCATTAAAGCCCGTGCTCATGTTGAAAATACTTTAGTTGACAATGGCTTTACTGCGGCTTGACTTCCTTACTGGTTATATGTCTGACCAGGTGATCAAAGGGTTCACAACGGGCGCTGCGGTTCACGTTTTCGTCGCACAGCTCAATAAAATCTTCGGTATATCGCTTCCGCGATACAGTGGTTTTGGGAGACTATTCAGAGTAAGTACCTTGCGTTCTTTATTTTAGGCTACCAAGTGATAATACCATGCAGAATCATAGGCGTTGCATGTTGCAGCTAAAAAATCTGCATTCTTAACATTTTGAGCATTATGAGTGTTTAACTTCAATCCGCACACTGCAGCTTTAGCCACAACAGTCGAAAACAGATGTCGGTCGTTATGGCGTTATTTGTTGATACCACGTGTTCCCGGATGTTTTGCTACTACACATTCCTCATGGAACATCGATCAGGATGCCCCAAAAGCCTTTGGAGTTTCTCTCACGCTTGTTCGATTGGCTGATGCTGACTAGCCAGTGCGGACCGTACTGTGCACCGTGTCCAATATATGTGGGTAGGAGAGGAGCAAAGCTTCCCAGATCATGCTAGGGCTCCATCATCACTCAAGTTTAGAGTTGGTGATTGCGTGTTAGCCTCTGCATACGAACATTCAGCGACCGCTTGGATAACCCTCGCATGTGGCGCTTCCGCTGTGTTGCTAAAAAAAAAAATTTTTTTTTTGCATGGAACGCGAAGGGTCTTCAGTTATCCTGGCTTATGGGTGCATCTTCCTTGTTTGTCGACGTATGGTCTCCGTGTAAGGGCCAATGTCTCTAACTCTCCATGTAAGGGCTAATGTCTCTAAGCTTTCAGTCGATGTTATTGGTTGACCTCGATAGAAAACTTTTGGTCGAAGGGGACCCAATGACTCCAAAACTAATATAATCGTCAGCATAATGGATACCCTTTTCAACCGACTCACTGGTCCATAGGGCATGCAAAATTCATTTTTATCACTCTCTCGGCAAGCGAGCGGACCATTCACTGGGAAATTCACGGTTTATACTGGTTAAGAATTAGTAAATCGTTGCCAGTTTAGCAGAGTGACGCAATCTACCTGTGCCGATTCTTTAACTCGACTGCATCAGAAGATCGAATTGCCAGAAAAGCCGAAATAGCCCACGTCCAAATAGTATTATTATGAAGATGGCTTAACAAAAGCGGTGAAATGCAGACAAAACGCAAAGAATTTCGCTTTTTACTATCGTCTGGAGCGCAGAGTTTTTGCTCGTTCTTTCAATAAACACAAAAAATTTGAGCAAGCGCTAAAAATGGCTAATTAAAAGAACGCTTTTCACTGATATTTTCACTGAACAGCGAACCTGATCATTAAACCTTTTTTTTTTCTGAACCTTTTTCTGAACCTTTCACTGAACCTGATCAGCGAGTTTTAGATGGCGCACGATTTGGTCGTTCAATTACCAAACGCCAACATTGCGACCACAATTACTTCGATTGTTACGATTATTCTTCTCTATATATGTAAGAACCAGATTGCGCCTCGTCTTAAAAAGTTCACCAAGATCCCGTTGCCTTTCGATCTTTTTGCTGTAAGGGATTATACTTACTCTTCGTTAAGTGCGTCGTTTTGCTGAACGTTTTGCTGAACAATGCCAACAAATCGAAATTATGTTTTGCCTTCTACTGTTTCTGTTTCATAATTTTTTCACTGTAAAGAAGTGGTTAGTTTACCAGTTTTATCACCTTAGCATCTCACATTACATTTCGTATTAAGTACTAGGCTGAAAAAGTCGGCAACAAGAAATTATATGTACTGAAACATTCCAGGTTAAACGATAAAATCATGTGGCCCCTTTTTTTTCGTTCGTCTCGCATACCAATCACCTTCAGTAGAATTCTATTCTCTTCGAGTAGGCAGTCTGCTCCCATCTGGCATGAGTCGCATTTAGCCCAATATCAAGAGAGCGCATTCGTATTTGCTTTGCCATTGAAAGTTCGAGAAAAAAAAATGCAGTCAGAATGCAATTTGATCAACGTTTTTTTTTGTTTTAATTTGCTTATACAATGTTTTGTTTTTCATTTTTCAACTGAAACGATTTTATTCCATCAACAATTGTCCACATGTTATTGTTTAGTATTCACGCATGGTCACCTTCTCATTCCTCGCTGTGCGCCGTCCCATTTGTACCTGCGTATGGAGCAGCGAAATTGTAAAAATGTTTACGGCTGTTATTTGAAATCTCATGCAAGTGACGAATCCCACTGCCTGTGCTACACAAATTATATGTACTGAAACATTCCAGATTAAACGATAAAATCATGTGGCCCCTTTTTTTTTCGTTCGTCTCGCATACCAATCACCTTCAGTAGAACTCTATTCTCTTCGAGTAGGCAGTCTGCTCCCATCTGGCATGAGTCGCATTTAGCCCAATATCAAGAGAGCGCATTCGTATTTGCTTTGCCATTGAAAGTTCGAGAAAAAAAAATGCAGTCAGAATGCAATTTGATCAACGTTTTTTTTTGTTTTAATTTGCTTATACAATGTTTTGTTTTTCATTTTTCAACTGAAACGATTTTATTCCATCAACAATTGTCCACATGTTATTGTTTAGTATTCACGCATGGTCACCTTCTCATTCCTCGCTGTGCGCCGTCCCATTTGTACCTGCGTATGGAGCAGCGAAATTGTAAAAATGTTTACGGCTGTTATTTGAAATCTCATGCAAGTGACGAATCCCACTGCCTGTGCTACACAGTTGCAAAAGGGAGTTTGGGAGGGGAGGAGGGGGAGGGACTAGGGCTGTGGGAGAGGCGGCTGCTGGTATGTGCATTGAGCGCTTATTCAGATTCTTATCGGCACTCTCCTATCGTATATGCTCAACATGGAATCTAAATTCAAAATGAATGTGGTTGGCGAGATTCCCCTTGGGTGAGTAAGCGGTAATGATTTTGCATAATATTTTTGTTTCCATAAAAACACACTTGGCTCATAAAGCCATACGAAATACGATGAACCTTAGTGGTTTTGCTCATTTTCATAAATCAGCTCTTAATAACGCACCAGTAGGCTGAGTTTGTGTTTTAAAACAAGATGATACATGCCATAGCAGAAAACGATATAATCGATCAAAAATTTCATCGATTTCTTACGGTATAGACGCAAAACCACGAGGCATATGTATTGGTAATCTGGTAATCTTATAAGGCTGTTTGCTCCAGTGTTCTTGTAATAATCAATTTTGAAACATATAACATGATACGAAGGTGGCAGTGAACTACTGGGCTAACTTGAATGAAACATGGAAATCGTCAGGTGTGTGGTTCAGAAAGTTTCGAAACTCTTTTAGCATTTCTTTTAGCATCGTAGAACTAAATTCAAGCGACTGTATTAAGAGTAGGGAGCAGGTTGAATTCGAGGTTGTGAGGTATATCGTATTTTTCTAAGCAGAACTAACGGCAACTGTTTAGGCTTCCGGCTCCATCGCTGCCCAAATTCCATCTTCTTCCTTATGTGTTTGGCGATGCCGTTGCAATTGCCATTATCGTCCTTGCCGTGACCGTCTCAATGGGCTCTCTATTTGCGACAAAACACGGATACACCATAGATGTTAGGCAGGTAAGAAGTCTATTTCATTTCTTCAAAATTATTTGGCTGATTTTCCCATAGAATGTGGAACACACCATGGCTGCCGCTCCTAAAATTCCTTCTCTTTGTGTTGCATTTCATAGTGTCTGTTTAGTGTTTCGGCGTGCTCGTTGTTTTGCATATGACTCCCGTATTATCTTTTGTATGGTGGCGCTTATGGTCAAGTTCTTGCTCTTCCCCTTTTTTTCTTTCTGCTTCACCTGTTCTTCTCATTTTCTTATTTATGTCGACTAAGGATGTCTGTGCATCGAGTGCGAGATAAAATTACGTTTCGTGTCCTTTTTTTCGTCCTTTTTTTGATATTTTTGATGCCTTCAGCGCGTTTGTTTATTTGATTGTTTCCATCTGTCGTCGAAGTGGACACTTCATTTGCTTATTTTAGCATGGTAGGCGTAATCTTTTCACAGCATCCTGTGGTCCTCGTTTGTCACATAAATTTATCACATGAGACTTGGGTAAGCAGTTGAGGTACATTATTACTCGCTGCCTGAACGCTCTTGCCGGCGTTTTCTAATTTGGCTGTTTCGCAAGTATCGTTTGCAATTATATCAACCGTCAAAGTATGTAATAATCGCTTCAACGCTTGGCTTGATAGATCTGTCCCCATGAAATGGGCAATTTGATTTGATTTTTGTTGAACGCATGGTCGGGAAATTTTCGAGAGAGATATTGCAGGAATTTTATGCGATGGGTATTACCGAGTGTGTGACATCGTTGTTTCCATGTTTCACTTCATCAACGGCCTTGATTCGTTCAGTCATTTATGAGGCAGCCGGTACCAAAACTCAGGTTAGTTAGCACCGCATTCTTGGTAAATGCCGTTTTATGGTTTACGTTGAATTTCGTTATTTTTATGGTTTATTTCGTTACACTTTCCGACACGTCGTTTTCACTGTCCATTAACGTGCTGGGTATGTGCTGCAGTAATAGTTTCTCAAATCGTATGGAACGTGATAGTGCCATTGCGTCTGAATTGCAAGCGCTGAAAAACGAAAGACGTTTGGTTCATCGAGTTTCCGCAAAAATTGAAAGAGTTCTTAGACACCGTTTTCGTAGGCTGCTCTGGCCGCAACAGTTTTATAACTACGATCGCTGTCTGTAGTCAAATTCATTGGAAGTCGTTACGGGATTCGCTGCTACCATCAGCAGTTTCGTAATTGCGGTTTTACGTTCCTCACTTGATTTGCGGCGATTTTCTTAAAATGTTTTGAATTATCGTTAAGGTTTGATCATTTCTTCTAAATAGAACACTGGAAGAGTTTTCCATAAGCTATCGAATTTATGCGCTGGGACTTTATCGTTTCAGTTTATCGAAGAGTGAAATTTAAGTTGAGGGAAAGGCTTTGTTCAGTGTGGCTTTTACAGAAGGGAGAACGACTGAATTCGAAGGCGGACGCCACTTTAAAAGTTTTTATATGACCTGGCATACCGAAAGTAGAGACAGAGAGAGTTCGGCGAGCTTCGATTCTCTCAATAATCAAATATTCATGTTTCAGTTGGCTACAGTTTTTTCGTCACTTTTGATGCTTCTAGTCATCTTCGTTCTTGGCACTTTCGTCAGTGTTCTGCCGGTGGTGGGCTTTTATATCTTCTTTTTTTTTCAGAAATGCACAGTATCGATAGTGGCTTACTCTTATAGATGCACATATGGCATTCGGTCTACTTTTTCTTGAAGAAATATTATAAAGCAGCGGCATTTTTGGCCTTTATTTCTTTTTCGCGCGAATCTGTTTCTAGGAAAAATAACGCCGCATTCATCGTTTTGATTTTGTAGCATTATTACCTTGAATACGAAAAGGCTGTTCATTGTAATAAAGGCACTGAAGGTTTTTTTTTTCTGAAAATGGTGGCACTTTTTTTTCCCTGAAGCTTCAAAAATACATGCTAGCTAATTGAATATGTAAATCAGCTCAAATAGAATGTAGTTGCGAACATCGTTCAGGGAAATAAGCGTCAAAGATTGTGCATGCATCAGTTGTTGCTGCCTAAAATTCTGTTAATTTGTGTGTATCTAAGCGAAGTTGTCGTTTTTCATGCGCATCTTTCGCTGAATTGATTTTTCGGCAATAGCAGCAGTGCGACCAGTAAAAAAGAACTCTGCATGTTTCTGGTTCAGTTTCTTTCAGTTTTCAGTGCTTCCTATCATGCATCATCTTAGTCGCTTTGCAAAGGATGTTCACGCAGTTATCCGACTTGTCTCATCTGTGGCCAATTTCCAAAGTTGATTTCGTAAGTTTGCTCTACTCTCTGTTGAGGACGATTACTGTTGTGCATGTTTTGAAAGATTCATATATCATCCACGAATCGGAAGCAAAGCAGAATCTCATAAAGCGCAAGACTCAATCGTCATCTCAAATTTAAGTAGTGTCACAGCCTCCGGCTGGAAGCTGGAAGATTTTGTAGTGTTTGAGAACGGCTTAGGTAGGGTGACGATGCAGATAAACAATTGATTTGATGTGCTTGTAACTTATTCTTCGCGATTTCCTCGCATGCTTTTATGGCGGGCGTATAGCTCTGCTAAGGCACAGGCAGACAGTCACGGGAACAAGGAGGCTAATATTAGAGTTGAAAAGGCGTTAGAGTAAAAACGTATAAATGCGAGGCTATAACTAAAAGTTTGAGGTCATATGTGAAATGGGAATGAAACCCCATCGCATTTCGAGAAATTCGTTCCAGCTCTCTATCCGTGCGGCTTTCATACCGTAACCAGTAATTTTTCGTGTCCAACAGTAACCGCATGAGCCGCCAAATATGGTAAACTTTGCGATTGTATGAAGCGGCGGTATGTGTAGGCCCTTTTACGCGAGTAAGATAATATGTGCAAGAAAACTGCAAAATAGCAGAGGATTGCATGGCCTAATTCACCTTTTGAATAGTGGTATGTCGGATGCCTATATCTCCCGTGACTTTCGTTGCTATTTGAGCGAACATTTGCGTGGTGTCATCCATCATCTGTTCCATACAAGAACACCGCAGTGGAACACTCTTTGAAGCATATTTTCTGCAGGCGATTTGGTTGTTCACCTTCATCGCAACAGTTGTCTATGACGTTATACAGGGTCTTGTGATCGGAATCGTCTTTGCCTTATTCATGATTATATTTAGAACACAAAGGTTCAATTTTCCTTCAGAAATTCATTTGCTTTCTTAGCGATTTCCTCTCACCAATCAAAGCCTTTCTGGCTCTAATTTCGAAATTTTTGTCTGTTTTCATCAGTCGTGAATTCCCAATAGGATGTGCATATTGAGGTGATTTATTCACTATCTAGAGGTTTTTAGCGCCGTTAGGAGCCCAAACATGCATGTCATCATTTGCTTTGCACCGTGAAATGTGCTGAAGATTATTAAACAGCATATTTTGCTACTGAATAGCATATCGCACAATCGACTTTTTGTGTTGAGGTCCAAAGTACTGTCGCTAGATATCAGGGATAAATACCACAATAAGACTTCAGTTCAAGGATTCTTTTAAATGCTATCAAAATGCGTTGTATAGTAACCAAGTTGCTTTATAAAGTGCATCTTTCATAACCGGAAATTTTGGTTGTGCACTGTTTTCAGATTCACCGATATCTCTGTGAAAAAGTTGATTGCACATTGTAGTTCTGATTGAACAATGGTACACAACTTAATATAGGTATTAATGTTTGACTTTCGTTGGACGTCCGCTGAGAATTGATGAAGTTTTCAGGTTGGAGGTCACAAAATTAGGTCGGATGAGCCATTTGGAAGGATCGGTATATTATCGTCCGCTTCAACGCTACCGTGACGCTAGCTACGTGGAGAACGTTTGTTGCGCTCATTTTGGAGGACCACTTGTTTATTTCAATGTGGCGATCTTTAAGCAAAAATGTTTCGATCTTCTCCGACCTTCATCACAGCACCATTTGCTTTCCAAGTGATTCTTTCAAAATTTCACTTCCGTTAAGTTCGTGAAACTTTCACAGAATGTTTGTACGATCGAACGAACAGATAACAACATTAATCACAATGAACTGGTGTCATGCACACATTGGATTGTAGCAGGATTGTTGTTTTGGTCATTGTAATCCCTCTTCTTTATTTCTAAAAGGGTAAGAAGTTTAACTAATTCAGTTTCCTTTTGCTTTGTTCTTTGTTTAGAAAGTCAGTGCAGTCTCATTGCAGCCATAGTTCTTTTTTGCTGTTCCCGTTGAAAGCAACCACATGGTGGCTGAGTTTTGCAATCTCGTTGAGTGAACAACGCGATCCGTTGTTTCAGAAATCACTACATGCAAAATAGGCCGTATGTCGCGAAGAAATTATTTACTATCCGATAAGTTATGCTCGTTATTTATTTGCTGTTGAGCAATATCTTTCCCAGGGCAGCATTTTTTTTTGGCGACCAATACCAGTATTCCAAAGGGTTTTGCCCTTGCATGAATTTCAAATGCCACATTTGATTTAGTCATTTAAAATATCAAACCAGCTGAACAGTTTAAGGAAGTCAGATTCGTCGGAGTCGGTAACAGCAGGACAAAAAATTGAACCTTTTTGTCATGTGAATTTGGAAGCGCATCAGAAAACATATAAACGAAACGTTTCGAACGCAACGGTGAGAAGCATCCGATTAGATGCTAATGTTGACGATGATCAAAAGGTTCCTATTTTTCAGTTATCTTATTGCTTCATAGTGATCCCTATGATCTTCTTAGGACAGAGCGTATTTTAGAACTGTTCTAAGATTTGCAGTTTCGCGAACGTAAGTAAAAGCCTTTGTCTCTTTCTATAAGTGTGAAATTTAAAGAGTTCTTACTAACCGATGAAAAGGTGAATTTGTTTATATGTTATTAGAAAAGACCGTGACTAAAGTGATCATTGCTAGAAATTCTAGCTTACAGTTACTTCGACAACAGATTAAAAAAATCTTATGGCAGCTATTTTCATGCATATTATGCTTTCCAGAAGATTCTCACATTGGACAGCTTTAAAGGTCCATCCGAAGTCAAATATATTGTGCTGGATCTGTCTAGCGTTTCCTTTATTGATGTTATGGGATCAACGGCTCTTAAAGATGTGAGTGTTTCGTGATTTTTCCCCATACTCACTTCTTATTTCGCATTTCATGAGTCACTAATTACTGAAGCTGTTAGCAGAAAGTTACTTTGTCAATAAGTCAGTAAGTAAGCGAACCAGCTTGTAGCAAATAATCTTGCTTCTTTAAGTAATTCTGTTCGAAAGAATTCCTCCGTCCTTTGCAGCAAATAGTCTTCAGCAGTTCATCGTATAGCCCTGAAATCAGCAGCAGAAGCTATCGTTAAAATCTCAAAATATGCAAATCTGGTGCAAAGTTGGCTTCATCTGTTTTGAGTATTTATGTGGTTTTTTTTTCACCTGGCATAGTTCTGCCTTTCTGGCGGCTGTTGCAGGTGTACCAAGAAATGAAGCAACGTGGAATCCTCCTGCTCTATTCCGGTGCACAACGTAGGTCCTCCTTTCAGGTTTCATAAACTACATTCATCGTGAGTCTGTTCTACGTTCGAGATCAGTGACTACAAATTTTGATCGATTGATTGGCTGGTTGATCTGTTAATGACATGATCAATAACTGCAAATGGCTACAAACCTGCTCCAAGTTTTATTCGTTGCTTGCATCATTTCAGTCAAATATAATCTTCCTCACTTATGCATTGGACTTTAGTTTAGAGGCTAGCAATAGGATGTGTTATGTCCGTTAAATCTGCATTTCGTTTTGTTGCACAAAATTTATTCGTAAAGAAAAACTCGATCGTGCAACTTCACAGCGATATAATTTATATGAGTGCTTACAGCAACCGCATTACGATAAGTTCTGGAACTTTGGCTTTTCTTTAGACAGCATTATTTTTTTGTTTGTGTCAGACTTGCTAATCACTCGATAAAACTCGTTAGTGAATAGCCATTTAGCACATGTCATCATTCTAAAGCATCCTCTATTCCGATCCTTTTAATCACCATTTCTAGTGTCTCTTCTCGAGTTCATAAAACGTTGCGAGTTCGATGACGCTCTTCCGCTAGATGGTGCCTTTTATCCTTCGATGGAAGATGCCGTTCATGCAATAAGTCTCTTCAAAGGGTATGCTGCAGAAAGGTGCCAACCAGATGCACTTTCCGCTACAAAGTGATTCATCTGCAACTTGTTTAATAAACTTTTCCAGTCGCTTACATATTTTTGCCAAATGCATGCTGTGAAACATACTTTTGCTTCACACGTCTACACAGACATTGTGAAGTTGGATGCCATTTCTTGCGGGCTCAAATCTCAGAAATGCAAAAAAATGGCACGTATGGAACAAAAATGTCGTTGTTTGGCGAGTATGAGAAATCAGGGATTTTTGACTACTGTGAAGCACATAAACATATGTGTACAAAACACTGTTTTTTCTTTGGTGGTTATTCGACGAATCATTTCAACTTCATGATCATACATTCGGCTTGATTTCCGAGTTAATCTGAAAGAAGTTCTGTTGTTCCATTAGCACATACTACTGAGCTATCTGCGTCATGCTATGCTCAAGAAACACAAGCAATATTCAGCTGTAAAACGGGTTAAACAATTCTTAACAATACAGGGCCAGTTCCACACATTATAATCAAGAAGTGGAAAGTGATAAAAACAGGCCACTTTCGATCATGATTTAACGCGACATATGGTTTCACGGGCATGTGCGAATTGGCATTATATGACTTTTGGCTTGAACATCTCGCGAAGCGGAGACTGGTGCCGAGACGTTTTAGGAGAAACTAGGACAGTTTGCAGAAAGGAGAACCATAATGCAGCACATGATGTTTGTGGAAATGAGTAGTCACCTGATGATGTGGCAAGATATTACAGAAGCTGGCCAACGCGCTTTAACAACGCTGAAAATCGAATGCGAAAAGTTAACCAAAGGCACGGTAACGAATGGGATATTGGCGTTCAGTAGCTGCTTTTTAGAAGTGTAACTTTCGAAAAAAGAATTCGGAAAAGGTCTATCTGCTGTTTTTCAGAGTTTTCTTTTAGAAAATTTCAGAAAGTTTGACATCACATGACAGCAAAGATCTCAATTCAATATTGCTTAACAACATTCAATATTGCTTAACAACATGATCGGGCAGAAGTTGATATAAAATTCGTCATATGAGTCATACAAACCTATTCGAGAACGATATTTCAAAGATATCATGCAGCATTTGCTTGATGATGAAGACGGCAAAAAATTAAAATTTTACAGTGATAATTTTACAGTGAGCTGCTTAGGTATTTCAACTAATAAAGCAAGCAAGAGATGCAAATGGCATGAGAGCGCACATTCCATGTGCCATAAGAGACGAAATATTTGGGAAATTTTGAAATTTTGGATATTCGAAGCTTTGAAATCAATTCGAGATTAGCATATTTCGTTATCCTTGCCTACTAACATCCTTGCCTACTAACAAGTTTTCATGGTTTCACTCTTTTTATCAATTGCGCAACCATTTCTTTTAAAAGTAATTATTTGAAGCTAAGCATCTAAATTTTATTTTCTCGCTCTTTTGCTTATCGATAATCACACCAGGTTTACCTGCCATTATTTAACCACCCCACCGTTCGGTTCAGAAAAGATTATGCAGCTGTTTTTCTCTCGTTTTTTTTCAAAATTTTGTACTTTATAGTGAAAAGTGAGTCATCTGCCCGCTCAGAAGTCATTAGCATTTTTGCGCCCTGTGTTCACTTGCACTTTTTGCAAAGCTAATGCTGTCACTGATGTATCAAGTAACGGATTACGTTTTGGAACTCCTCAGTAAATTATTGGTAACGTTACCGGGCGACACTTTTTTTAGAACAGAGCCTAAATTTTCTTTGCTAATCATAAAGCGTGTTGCGCGCGCTAATAATCAAGTCTACCAATATACTCGCCAAGTTTGTACGATTTTGATTTCTGCAAACGCTTTCGTCCGTTGCATACTTTCGTTTTCTAAAATTTTCATCGCTTACGTAATGCATTAAACTACGCCCCCAATAAGGGGGAATGTGGAAGTACCAGATATTTAGAAGTTAGGCGATTGAAGCGTGATTCGCGGAGTTGCATTCACTTGCCGAGAATAATATTTTCTTTCCTATACTATTCGCACAATGCTAGGCGAAAACGCCTGACAATTACTCAAACTTTGATTGCATTCCGAGAGTAGAATGTTATTATGCTTCGAATAGTTCGAAATTTTGCATATCAATGAAATCGCTAGTTTTCTTGCGTACAATCGAAGCAGTTTCAGTCAGTTCATCAAACATCAAAAGTTCCTTCACCGGGCGCATCATCGATGGAATTTGCTTTTCTTCCAATTTTTTTCCTGTCAGTCCCTAACGAATTGTCGGGATTCTGAAATTTGTGCTCCTCGCCTACCCAATTCCATCTCAAGCGAGCGCTGAATAAAAATGTATCCGCATTCCAAGATGAAATTTGATATCACTTGCTCTGATGAACTGAGTAAAAACTTCCTTAGAACATGAGCAAATCATCAGTTGAAGTCTACAATACATCCACAAGTGATTCGTATATTTTGAAGGGAAAGTAAAACTTGATCAAATACGATGAATTATAACTAATGGACCTAGCTCACTGTATTTTTTGAGGAGAAAATAATTTTTTGAGGGATTCATATTTTTTGAAGGGCAGATCGATCAAATACGATGGAAAAAAACTCGGTCAAACAAGATGAAATATACATAATAAACCTACGCTCACTGCAAGGAATGCAAATCTCAGCGAAATTAAAAGTCTCATGAGCGCGTTTCCGAATCCCATAGTATGCCTAGCGAAATGCCCATATAATGAAATGACATAATTTTGATAGTAGTCATAAAGCACTTAGTGATAAAGAGCCCACTTTTTCAACTTTCAATTTTTTGGTGCTGACTGATCACGGTGAATCATATCGAAAAAAGAAAAGATGCTGTTGATTAGCCCTTGAAAGTGCTATATATAAAGAGTTCTGTGCATCTCCTCCGTCGCACTTGAACGTCGAACGGCAGAAGATTTTTCGCGATGACCTCCATACTGACCTCAACTGTTATCTTCATCATTCTCACGCCTTTGACTATGCACGGCATGTCTTTTCGCAGTAGAGGTAACTAATACTTTTTGCGGTGCGGTGCAAAAGCATAATTTCATCTCTGTTTCACCCTAGTTCGTATGTTATGTGTACGGCTGTTCACGCCCGTTGAGTTTTTTGCAGAAGCTCTTAAGATCTACACTCTTGAAATTTGGTACCCGTAATGCTTTGCTAACGAAAACTCTATGGAGTTAGTTTTTAGTGGAATTTTTTAGTGGAATGTACTAATTACTGGTTAATTTGCTGCTTAGATTTGGAGATAGGGATAAATATCTCGTGACCCATCCGAGATGGAGGGCCCATAACTTAAATTGCTTGAGAACTCAGGTATTCGTTGCATGCGAGAAACATCTTATGTAGGTAAAAATATTTTCACATATGTAGGTAGAAATATTTTCAATGTCCCTCTCACTGACTACCTCACTTCCTAGTTTTAAACAGTTGTCTGATGATGTACGTTAGGTTTTATTTTTGCTCTCTATTACACGCCTCAGCTTACATTGGAATCTAATATGACCTACTTCCTCCCAGTATTCCTCTTTTGAGTTAAAGCAGTTGTCCAACTCATCTCGTCAACTCTTCATATTAGATTGGCAGCCTACTAGAGCTTTTTGTTGCTTATTTCAAATTACGTCTCATGCTAGCGCACAGTTTATTATAATATCACTTCGTCTATCTTCTGTGATAGGATCAAATGCTCTCTTCCGTATATGCACTTGTGAGACTCCCATTTGTTGTACTTTCCACTGCAACATCCTAAGTGCCAAGGCGCCAACTCTATTTATTGTCTAAGTCTTTGAACAACATTCCGTGTACGCAAACTCATGCTTGTCACCATGCCATCTTATCAGTTGTCAGGTTGTAAACTCGATCTATAAATGTGATACCTGGTTTACATAAATGAGTATAGCCTTGAAATCCTAAACTACCCTCTGTAAACGCCAACTCGTACCTAGCAAATCATCACCTTATCAGTTGAGAAATTTTGAACTTTACGTCTAAGGGTGTAAAGCCTGGTTTAGATTTTTTGTTATTGCAAAACTGCACATAAAAATTCTCGTTCACCGCTCTGTCAGCTCATAAACAGATAATTTGCCATTTTCGAGCTAGAGGTATGAAATTGCGTTTATTGACTCTTCACTAGCATAAGCACTATTCTCGATGATCCTTTTGAAAGAAAAAACACATCGCACCAGTTTCTCTAGCACATTTTCCCATGAGTTATCAATTCGTTGTATTTTCGTTCCGCATTCTAATGCTCATTCAGCAGTGATTATGAAGTCAATCAAAAAAGGGTATTACAGAGGATACAAAATCGCAATTCGACAAGAGCTGAAAATTGTTTCTCCCTTTGGTAGGAAATTTCGAGATGTTGGGAGCTTAAATCGAAGTAAGACGCAAATTGTCTGCGACCTACACTGAATTTGCGCGTCTTTAGCAATTATTATACTTCAACCCAACGCTACACCTCTCTATTCGTCTTGATGAGTATGGTTTAGACATCAGTCCATCTAGGAAACAAGCATTGCAAAATCACAAGGCATTAAAAGAATAACAGTAAAAAAAAAGTGTTTTAGACTGTGACATTCCGTGCCACTATGGTTTTGCTGAGATGAATCGTTTCGAGCAGTGTATTTGTCACTGTTTTCATCACTTCACGGGCAACAAATGTGATGAAGGTTTTTGCTTTTTATTTAATTTTTAGCAGCGATCACATATTTCTTCTAAAATGTCTCATTAACGGTAATATATGAAACCAAGCTAGCAGTTGAACGCACTCTTATTCATCTTTCACCCTTCACATTTGCAAGATATGCTCCATTGTAAGAAATTTTTAGGACAGTTATTACCATGCGCATAGCAAGCAGTCATGATTTCACGCTGATTTGCGCAGCAAGTTGCACAAAACGAAACGTTCTATGTTGTCAACAGAAATTCAGGCATTAAATTGCAAAAGTGACCTGAAAACGCGAATGCTCATCCGTATGATGACGGTTTAATTTCGAACGCCTTACTACTTAGTACCAAGGCTAGTACACGTGAGACACTATTTGTCCCCCAACTGGAGACTTTATATTGTCGAGACAGTATTTATCTAGTGGTGCGCCTGGAGCAATAACAGTCCGGAAGCACAAGGTATACTCAGCTAAAGTCTAAGTTCGACGCTCACTTTTATGTGATCATTACAGCACCAAAACCTTACTCCTCCATTCATGAGCTGGGTATTTGTATTAGTCGTATTAACATTTTGTAACAAAAACCCGAAAGCAAAATTCAATTTTTTGTGCGTTGGGCACGCCGCACTATGTAAATTCGTTACATGCACTCTTATACGTCTGGCATTATTTAGTCAAGCATCGAGAAGAAATAAAGAACCAGCAATACTTGCAGCATTCGTGAAACGTTGTTGCACAAGGGACGACTGTGTTGTGGAGGAGCAATGTCCGCCGAACTTCTACTGTGAGACCGATTCAAAGATGTGTCTTACGGATCCACAACGATGTGGTAACGCGTATGGTTGGTGCGTACCGTTGCCGAGAGCTGAAATATTTTAACGTGAAGGAATTATTTTGCAATTTGCGCAATCTATTCTGACTTGTTTTACTTGCTTTACCAGATGTTCGAGTCAGAAGAAGTGTGTTAAAGCCCACTTCGTTCTGGCTCAGCCTCTAAGTAATAGCCGTTCGTTCGATTTCGAAGAAATATTGCAGTGCTCAGCGACTAAGTGATGAGCATTTGCTCGGAAATTTGAAAGTCAAAAACATGAGTCTCACTTGCAGAAACGGCTCTCATTTGCAGCCGAACAAATGTTCATTAACTTATTGTTTCGGCATTTTAGAAGTCCCATTACGCGGACTGTGTGTAGAAAGATGCGGCTGTGCGTTATTTCGACACAGGTGTGGAGCTTAACCTGTAAAACGATTCAACTTTAGCACCGCAGCAGGATAAAAATATTAAATTAATCCCCAGAGTATGACACACATGATGCGCTTTGTATATTTTTCGTATAGCTCCATAGAGACAACCAATCGTCAATGATGCACTCCTATGCATTTCTGTATTAGTTTCTTTTTGTTCATTGCATGTCTCAACTGTTGAAACGCGTAGTACACATGTATGTATATAAAGATTTTAACTATTATTTTGCCAGTCACAGTTTTAAATTTTATTGAAATATCGGCCCAGTCTTTACCAACGAAATATACGCAATCAGCTGCCGGAGCAATGAACTAAGTGAGCTAGCGAGTGAAGTGCAATGAAATTTGTAAGCGAGATTGCTCAACAACTAGCGCATAAGGAACTGCAGAAGGAAGAACAACAGCATTTATTAACCCGCCGACTGGTTGGCTTAACAACTGAGCGAACGATGTGCTCAGTAATTTGACATAGAGCATGCAAATTTGATTATGCTTTTTCTTTTCATTTCAACACATTTATCAATGAATTTCACAAATTTGAATCAACAACGTACCTCTCTGTAGTCATTCTGAAAACAAAAAATAAAAAACTTCAGTGGCTTTCAATGCTGTTAGCTAAGAGGGATGAATCATCGTCGAACATTATTCAAAGTGTTTTCCCGTATCACAATTGTGCGCTATTCATACAACTACGAAGCGCTAATCGCTCATGAACTTCACATAAGGAACAACCATTTTAAACGAGAATGAGCGAGCTTCGCGTTCACGCATTAAGTCCGTTCATATGCCGCTTTTGTGAAATGTTCCCAAAGTAACATTTTACGCCACATAGCTCACTTGCAATTCTCCGACGTTTTTTCCGTATGACCTTTTGGTGGGAGTTTCTTTTCCCCTCTTTCCCTCTTTCTTCTTACCGATCGAAAGCTGCGCGACACGTTCGCGTCCTGGGCTAACAAACATCTTGTTCTTCGGGCGACCCTGAGGCCAAATAGATGTGTTCATTTCGAAATTCCTCAGCAGCTTGCTCAACAGCTTGTAAGCCTTACTGAGAACGGCTCTTGCCTTTCGATGATTACCTCACCGTGCACTGCGATGTTTAATACAAAGCACCCAGACAACGAAAACTGCAAGCATTTGCTGCGAATAATCCAGATGTGTATGCTTTCACATTCACTTTCATCGCTCGTATCTTTTTCGGCACTTCATTCATTCCATCAAACTGTGTTTGGCAAGCAACTGGCAACTGTTCGTGATCGTATTCAACATATTCGAAATGTACAATTTTCGCTTCAACGTACATTTTCTAAGTCAACTTCCAAAGAGATGAAGGCATTGTTCGAAGATCAAGCAGCGCTCATGCTTGATTTGCAACCAGTAAAAGGCGACTTTGGATTCATGTCAAAAGAGCGCCTTGATATTAACTGGAATCCGGTTCGGAACGAATCCTTCTTGAGTCGCTTCGAATCAATGTTTAGGCCTTTAAGGTCCCCTATGTATTGCGCGGCTACCTTTTATTGCTTCTGACCTTTAATTCTTTAATTCTGACAAATACTCTTATCTTCCTTTGACCTCTTGATTCGCCCATGCTTTTTCAACGCTTTCGATTTTTCCTCGGAGTGCTTGTGCGCACATTTGCTCAATACTGATGGCATTGATTTTTGCATAAATTTTTGGAAGGGAAATTTGCGTGCTGAAAATGCATAACGATTAATTTGAACACTGAATCGGAACAGCGGCATTTACCTAACCATATAAGCATGTGATTTCCTCGAGGTTTTGCTTAAGATTATACACTTTTTTGTTCCTTTAAGAGTTATAGGTGACCGCATATCACATAATTGCTGGTCCTTCAGACTTCCCCTCAATACAATCGCTTCAACAATAATAAATTAAATGCAGTTTATCCCAAAATGTTTTACACGTGGACTTGTTCAGACGTTGACACGTTGACATAGAGTATTAAGATGCAGAATCGCCAGCTTCGATAAGAGTACATTGTGTGCGGATTACCGCAGACTGCTATTTTCACTGAAATGCACTGCAGTCAGATTACCATAAATTCTACTTGTTCATTTTTTATCCAGTAAGATCAGCAGTTAGGGATAATGTAACGCAGAAATAAGCACATGAAACAAAAGAAGTAAGGAGTGCAATAAATTACAGTGTACGATTAAACCGATTCATCACTTATCAACTTCAGAAAGCAAACATTTAGTCAGCGAAAACACGTAAATACCGGTTTGGTGCTAGAAGCTTACAACAAATATGCACTCCACAAATGCCCGTATATCGAAAATGAGATCCACAACACATGATACGATTGACTGGGATTGAAGAATCAGCGTTACACTTTTCAAACTGATTCCACGTATCTTGTAGCCCTCAAGTGCTTCCGGTGTGATAGGCTTCTTTTCAATGAGCGCAATATTCTGAAAAGAACATTTTCATGGACGTCGAGAGTTCTTGAGAACTTATACTACTCAATAGTAAGACGATGGAAAAGGCGTCGAATAAACTACCTTTTAAATTCAAAAGATTACTTAAACCATACCTGGGCTGACTTCTATTGGTTCGGAGTTCAGCAATGGGAAGAGGAATGCACCATCCAAGAGCACCAGATGAGCACAATCCTCTGGTGCAAACATCGTTGTCAGCGTGGCAGTAATAGTACTGGGGACAGTCACTGCCTGAGCTTGCAACCAAACATCGTTTTATCTTGGCTGAAAATATCATTCCCATGAACGCGATGCGAACACTAAAAAACAATTACCCAGGTCCGCAACTGGTAATATCTTCCGCCTGCTGAAAACTCCAAAGCGAACCTTTCATTTAATTAACAGTGACGTTCGCTTAGACTAGGAGTAATTGCACTGTTTGTCTGTACTGCGTTGTACCCTTTGGAAATCTCAAGTACAGTGCAAACTCAAGAGAAGCTTCAGTTACACCGGCATAACTGAGGACTCGCATATTGCACGATCGCAAAAGAATAGATTACGATAGGATGAGGGCTGACTTCTATTGGTTGGGAGTTCAGCAATGGGAAGAGGAATGTACCATCCAAGAGCACCAGATGAGCACAGTCCTCTGGTGCAAACATCGTTGTCAGCGTGGCAGTAATAGTACTGGGGACAGTCACTGCCTGAGCTTGCAACCAAACATCGTTTTATCTTGGCTGAAAATATCATTCCCATGAACGCGATGCGAACACTAAAAAACAATTACCCAGGTCCGCAACTGGTAATATCTTCCGCCTGCTGAAAACTCCAAAGCGAACCTTTCATTTAATTAACAGTGACGTTCGCTTAGACTAGGAGTAATTGCACTGTTTGTCTGTACTGCGTTGTACCCTTTGGAAATCTCAAGTACAGTGCAAACTCAAGAGAAGCTTCAGTTACACCGGCATAACTGAGGACTCGCATATTGCACGATCGCAAAAGAATAGATTACGATAGGATGAGAAAAAAAGGCATTCATGCCAACCTTCTTCGCAATGATTTCCAATGATATGTTTACTGATACATTCACACTCGCAATCTTCATTGAGGATACCATAGTCACACCAGTTGTGGCATCCTGAAAAGTGCCGCTCAGGTAACCTTGCTAGAATGACTAACTTTATCTTGCGAAACGCCACGACAGTTGTCAGTTTAGCAAAGAATTTCAATTTTGGTACTTAATTTGAGCGTTGGTCGCTGTCTAACTCGCGTGAAAATAATATCAACAAAGGGAGGCGACGCTTACTTGTTTAACTTCTCTGAGCAAGCTGTGTCACACTCTGGCTTGCTGTTAGATATCGTGGAAATCTTACAAGCCAAGTGTATTAGTGCCAACTTTCTAATGGTTCACTTCCAAAGGCTGTGACAGATCGAAACTTTTGACCTGTACTGTGTGCATAAACATAAGGAAGAAGTCCTGCGCTTTCGATTTTCTTCAGCTCCAGGTGTGACTATTCGGCAAGTATAAGTTAGCTAAAGGGCGTACCTTGGGAGCCAATCAGTGATACTGCCGAAACAATTAGCAGCCTCAACCAAAAACGCATACTTGTAATGGTCGAACCATTGATGGATGAAATAGGCGAAAGATGCACGCTTTTATAGACAAAGAGCGAGTGCAAAATGCGACATGAACAAATGGTGATAAGGCAGTGCTGTATCTGTGCAATAGTTTAACTTTAAATGGCCAAGCGAATCAGCTGAGATGACGAAATTTAACAGACAAAATCATCAGAGTAATGCTTCACTTATACGTATTTATCAATTTACAATAACCGCTCGACAAAAGTTTGCACTGACTCATCAACACCCACTTGTCAACCCAACGGTTGGGATGAAATCATCTGCTTTCCAAACGGAACGTGGTGAGAGGGGAAGAGAAAGAGTTGGGAAATCTACACTTTTTCCGTCACTCGGCTTAACTTCAATGAAAATTTCTTACAGATTAGTAGATTTTGCCTAGGATAGTTGCTTAATGAAGTAAGAAACATACAAAATTTAACTTTTATTCGTTCGACCAAAGGAAGCCATCCTCACAGGTTACCAATTTCAGAGCGGCTGCCTACCTGTTCGGCGATACCATGGATTTATTTCTTAGTATGGCACAGCACAGAGCGGCTGGCTCATTGGACTTGTGCCGACTTTCGGCTCAGTTAAGAAAAAAATTTTTCTTAAGATGAACTTAGAATCGACTAAAATGGTTCCTTTCAAAATTAGCTCTCTCTGTCGCTATTCCGTATTATTTCATTTCCTGCATCTGCGACTTCTTGTCCTCCATTTTGATCACCTGAGCGAATGAACTGGAAAAATCGGGATACACAGTTGTCACTGAATTCGAAATGCAACGTCTCAACGCGTTCTCTCCTATTTGGTTGAGTCTTCTGAACTGAGAAGAAACGTTGATAAAGCTATAATTCACAACCGTAGCCTTAGTTGCGATAAAAACCGTGATATGATGTCCCATCACGGGTCCAACGTTTCTCCACTCGGCATTTTTGTTCCCGTAACTACTTGGGAACTTGGGGAGAGAGTAAAGTATGAACCGCCAAAGTGCAACCTCGGTCACGACTCAAATGGAACCCTTACAAATGCATTCCTCTGAGTTTGCTGCTGCAACAAAAAAATATTTGCTTGCTTTATGACCTCCGTAAAAATCGTGCTGAAGGATCAGCAAACTCACTCTCAGACTGAACAATCCGCAAGTGACAGCTGAATTCAGCAATGCAAGATGTGACTGCCTACTCCCCTCCCCTTCCCCCTGCCCCCTCCTCTTCCACTCACCATCCATTGCTTTATAGGCTGCGTGCAGCCGTAGCTTGGGCTAGTGGCACTATCGGGGCTACAACACGGCGAAAGTTGACATTCGGGGGTCATAAGCGTGGCGCCAAAACGGCCCTGTAGCCCGTCGATTCCATTTCTGTGTCAGTGGGTCCGACAAGAGTAATTGGGAGGGGGGTGGGGGGGGGGGGGCACTTTTGGAGTTGAATTATCCTGTTTGGCCATAGTTTGGCTCGAAGCGTGCCTCGGGTGATGGCTATGGCCCATAATCCAAGCAAGTTGAATTATCCTGTTTGGCCATAGTTTGGCTCGAAGCGTGCCTCGGGTGATGGCTATGGCCCATAATCCAAGCAAGTTATCGTGTAGGGGGCACCTTGGCTACTTCAGTTCCAGTTCTATAATAACTTAAGACGAATGGAACGGCAAAAAAGGGGGGAAAGGGGAAGAGGAGAGGAAGTGAAGCGCAGGCGCAACCATGATGCTTACGATGTATGGGCTACTTTGTGGTTTTATCAAGGAGCAAATGTTGTTCGCAGCTGGCCGCTAACCAAGCAGGAAGAGGGAAGAGTGACCTCCCTCCTCCTCCACTCCACGTTTTTCTAGACAGTTGTCGGGGAAATCTCTAATTCCTCCCCCCCCCCCCCCCCCTTAAATGTGCAGAGTATTTTTAGTAAAAATATTTTTGCTGCAGTGCTAAGGACATGGACGCAATAATGCTTCCCTCATGGAACGAATCATTGGCGATTTGCTGGGCGAGATCGCAGCGTCATATTCTAGTGGCTAGGCGTTTGGACTCTCACCGGCGACAACGGGATTCGATGCGCCGTAGAGGAGGAGGAGGCTGCAGTGCTTTGCAGCTGACCGATATCAATTGACACCCCTAAAATGGTGCCCACAAATCATTGCGCATTCATGACGACCGCCGAGAAGAATTTTCGAGAAATTTTTGTGCGAGTTTTTGAACGTTAGGCTTGCTCTGAAACGCTCAAATATGCTATTTTTTTCTTGCGATGCTTCGTTCTTGAGTTATAGTCACTTGGATGTTTCAATTTCCCTCTCTCCCCTCTTCCATGGTCAATAATGGTTACGGGCTTTTCTCGCAACGTACAGGAGAAAAAAGATTGCAGATTTCCATTTTATCGGCTGCGTTTAGAAGAAGAACGAAAAATAACGCTTCTGTAACTGGAAATGAAAACTTCTTAAATTTAGGGCATATTCAGAACAAAGCAGCATTGCGTATTATTGAGAATAATGAAATAACAATCGTAACAATCATTTTATTATTGTCACTGATAACCGCACTGCGGCGGCAACGGTGGAAACTTTTTCGAGTATTGCGATTATTTAGCGATGGTGCAAGCAATAAAGATGTTAGCAGATCCGTATCTCCTCATGGTGATATCTGTGAGGATATTCTATTATATGATCGGTTGGTACCATGGCTAACTTACTTATGCTCCACCAGAAAGTTTTTCTCTAAACTTCGTAATATTCTTTTAAAAATCTTTCCCAAGGCCTTTTCCGGTTGTTTTCATATTATGCGGCTTGTGTAGTGGAATTCCATTTCGCTACTATGGGAATTTTGCCATCGCGAGTGCTCGAAGAAACATTCATTTTTGCTGCAATGTCTGCAGTCCAAAACTGACCGTTTTGGGCAAAAGCATCTGCTCCTCGATAGGAATTCTGCATATATGCTAAAATATTCGTTGCCTGACGAATTGCTGCACAGATGTGGGCGAAACTTTTAGGACAAGCTGTAATGGGACGCATTCATCATTCTACTGATAGACTTCTGAAGGAATGTCGGTTTGCTGCCGAATGAAAGGCGCTGTTTTTGGTCGATTGCAGAAGCAGTTGCATGCGCGCTTGAACAAGTTGCCCTCCAGTCACATATGTGTCTCCATGACGCAAGATTGCAAAGTTAATGCTTGTGGCGTTTTATTTGTTATGCTCTTCAATCGTTTTTTGCTAAGCGCAAATCACATTTTCTAAATACAAATTCACCAGAAAATGGGCTCTGTCAGACGCAAACACATCTGTGAACCCATTTGGGAGAAAGGACATGTTCTTTTCTTGTCATCGAATGAGATGACTTAATGTTGTAGAACAGTTGCATTACTAAGCACTCGCTTACCAAAAAAGAATAACTTAAAGGCGATGTAGATGTGTCCAAGTGAAAATTATGTAATTGAGAAAATTAATAGCACTTGGTCAAACATAAGTGGGCAATGGTTTCTTAATTCAGATGAAAACAGTGGTACAGTGCATTGATTACGAACATCACTTTTACGGCGCACCATGAGTATGCATCAGTTTATTGACGTAATTGAGCCTAAAATTACTTAGCCAAAAGTGGATGGAACTCTAAAACGCATTTTGATACTACTAAAACTTGCATTTAACGATTAAATATCGAAGTTTGAGCATTGAAAGGCTTTTTTTTGAAACGAATATGATTTTTACTAGTGCGAAACCGTTTTCGTGTGAAGCAAACTTCATAATGTCGTTTCATTTAACGTAAGTACGGGTTAATACTACTTAGGCATGCTCTTGAACGATGTCTCTCATTCGATGCAACAAATAAGAGCGCTACATAAACAACTAGGTAAGTAAATATAAAGCACACTCACGTTGAACTTCAGCAACAAAAATATGTACTCTCTGATATATGTAAAAGTGAATGTATTGCCGAGTTGATCTGCAGGTTTCGCCTACTTATTGCTTTTCGTATACACATTATATATATATGTATATATATATATATATACATATATATATATATATAGAGAGAGAGAGAACGTATAAATAGAATACGTCGAACTGGTGACAGAATGTGAAAACTGATTAGTAGATGCAACTTGCACATCAATTCAGCAGTTCATGAGCAAGTTACGGATCAATTCAGCAATAGATTCACTTTTAATTACGGTTTACATATGCAGGTTTAAACATAAGTACAATTTTGCATTCAAACTATGCAGTCGGACATAGACTAAAAAGCCCGCAAACGAAAAATGAGATCCACTAATTCCTTCGTGATGACTGATTCCAGAGCATCACACTGCATCACAACGTCTGAGCGGATTGCATATTTCTTGTGGCTCGCAGATGTCTGCGATGCATCTGTGCTGCTTTAAAAGAGTGACCCATCCTGAAAAAGAAATTGTCAAAGAGATGTGGAGTTTCGAAAGGTGAAATCAATGGCATTTAGTTAATCGGAAATAAGTAAAACGTTCACTCAAGACATCTGAAACGCTCATTTGCATTATAATATAGTTAGAAAACACTTTATAAACCATACCTGCGCTGGTTTCCATTGGTTTGGAGTTCGGTGATTGGAAGAGGAATGCACCATCCGAGAGCATCGGGTGAGCAAAGTCCTCTGTTGCAAACATCGTTATCAGCGTGGCAATAATAATACTCGGGACAGCTACCATCTCCACTAGCAATCAAGCATCGTATTATTTTCGCTGAAATGATCTTTTTTATATATCCAGTTAACATGCCAGAATTCGAATTCACATAAGGTTCGGTACCTTTCTTAGCATCGTTTGATTGCAGAGCGAACCATTCGAGGAAGTATGCTGCAGCGTTTCTACTCTATAATTATGTCTCCAATACCACGTGCTGCTGCTGTACGTGCGAACGTAAATATGTGTAGACAAGGAGTATGGTTCATGAGGTTGATAAAAATTGATCAATGCACCTATATGAATCAGTCGCTCAGATAAAATACAAAGGCTGAATGTAGTACGATCGCCAAAGATAAGGCAGACATTTTTTCAATTTACGTATGACCCGTATTCACTAACAATATTTAATTGCAGCAGCGTATGTAAGTTCATAACTGTTACAGAGAAATTTTGCGAACGTTTCACAAAAGAGAAAATTTTCGGATCGACCGACCGCTCACTACATTGGCAATGAATGAACCAGATAACGTTTGCAAATTTTTCACACAAATTGTTTCCTCCATTCATTTTTTCGTACGTGGGTGGCATCATTCTGATATCACTGAACGATTTAAAAGTGCTTCCCTGCTATGCATTTCTTGTATATAGGTCGTATGATCATCTTGGCTCATACTTAATTAATTTAGAGGACGCTTCCTCTTTTTCAGGATACGCAAAAGGCAGATAAAACGATAGTAATGCGGATAAGAAATGAAACAAGAGAATACAAACCTCTCTCGCAGTGTTCACCAGTGATGTGTTTGCTAAAGCAATCGCATTTGCAGTCTTCGTTGAGAATACCGTAGTCACACCAGTTATGGCATTCTGAAGTAAGAATGTTTAGCGTATTTAACAAAGTGGATAAATTTGAAACCACTCACCTGTGTCCCGTTACAAGTTCAAGTTCTGCTAAGATGTTATCTAATAAGTAGGAACCAGATTCTCATCGCTTTTTTTTTTCGAATTTGCTCCACCGTATTCCGGTTCCTCGGTGAGAAATGGAAACCATTACTTCGATGTTTCGCTAAATTACGATTTTTACGGGTAACTTCACAAGCACGTACACCCTTGTCGCGAATAGTTCACGCGTACCAAGCTGTTGTAATGAAATTAAGAATTGGTTGCAAACCGACCTCCAGAAATTACTGCGCAGATGATGGATGAAAGAATCAAAGAAAATTGCCAAAAAAGCATTTTGGAAGTTCGGTCAGTGGCTGGCCGTTTTGATGAGAAGGCTCTTTATATAGGCACTTATCAGCTGCATGCAAAAAAACATTATTTACAGATACATAATGGCAATAGATAATGCTGTGTTCTCACATTTTTTTAACGCGTATTATACAAACAAGGAAATTTTTTGCCTTTGCTGATGCAATACTTGCCATAACATATTCGAATGATATATTTCCAAAATAAGCGATGCTTAAAACTTTTTTTCTCATTTTATGAAATACAGAAAAGTCATCAGCCGCTTCAAAAGCCATTCAAGAAAAACAAATCGCGAAAAGCAGCTGGAACAAGTATATTTGTTGGTTTACGGGTACGTGTCTCTTATGCTACCCTAAGGACAGGGAAGGTTCCAAAACTAAAGGCAAGCCAAGCCACGCATGCAGCAAAACAATGACAGCGATATTGATCGATTTCTTAGAAGGAATATCAGACATTTCTGTGGTTTTGCTTAAGCCCTTAAATCCACATAGCACTACTAGGAATAATCTAAAGTTCGATTTCCTCACAACCACTGTTGTCATATAATCACATTTTGGTAATCACCCACGATATTTTTGACGAAAATCAGAGAAAAATTATTACTCGCACTGTTCGCTATACTGGTATGATGCAAAGCAAAGGGATGCAAAGGCGGATCTAAAGTTGAATGAATCTAAAGTTCATCATCTCTAGATGATATATCTCCTTGCTATCATACTCCCTTGACGGCTTGGCTCCTCATTTTGTATAACGAATGCGTAAGGCCATTGAAGTGTTGGTCAGTTGCGCACAAAAGATCCGGTTCACAGCAACCTGAAGCAGAAAAATGACATCCTTACAACACCAAAGCAAAATTGAGGCCTCGAATTTCGATGCTTGTTCGATGTTCGCTCAGGGCAAGTATAAATGAAGACTGTACGGAGCCTTTGAGCCGACTTTATAGCTGATACTTCATGATATTTTGTACATATGCTATTTGACCTCTCATTGGGGAATTCCTCGACCCCCGTTCCTTACCTACGAGCTCAAGTAGCGTAGCCCAATGTGACGCAATGCACAAGCGTTATTTATTCGTTCGAGTAGCTAAAGCTTAAAGATTAAGAGACTATTGCCTCGTTATCAGTACAACTCTTATTTGTTTGTCTCAACCGTCTGCCAAATGATCGGTCACTTCTTGCATTTCAACCAGAAATTTCTATTACGCATTTGAGAGTAACTTGGAAACGCTGATTTAAAAAAAAAACCACATATAAAGAGAAATCAAATACGAAATTCAAGAAAAAAGACAAGAATAAATTTAGCTTTCGGCATAGCAAAGCTCTTTAATAGCGCTTAAGAAGCAAAAAAATTGGACAGTGCCAGACGTGGTATTTATTGATTTCCATTCATTTAGAAAATAACAAACAAACAAATTTGCTTATTTACGCTCGAGAATTTTTTAATGTTGCGTGTTTGGGTTCAGTTTGCGCCCATGAGGAAAACCTTAGCTGGTTATAGCAATTGTAAAAAAAATTTCGTTATGACCTTTAAAAAGTCGGCAATAATAAATGCGTTACTACTCAGAAACTCGAATTTGCGTACGACCGTCATCGCTCGAGCTCGCTCTCCCGTAGACAAAACCTCGCCCTCAAAGTAAATCCATCTATTTCCTTCAGAAGATAGCAGTCCTGCAACCCTTCCGTCTTCTCTCTCTCTCTCCCCACTCACAATTTAGTCTCCCCTCAAACGTGGTTGCCTTTCGGATACTCCACTTTATACACTTTATACGGATGTTTTCAAATTTGGTCAGCACTCGGATTTGACTGCATTTCGAAAACGCCAGTTCGCAAAAACTCTGTTCTGTCTTGTCCGGTTCACCATCACTTTATATGCCCATTCGCCGCTTGATGACTGGAAATGCTATAGTCGTGGAGAACTGGTTTCAAGGCCTTAGCGCACACACAAAAGTGACAGTTCGGCATGCCAATGTTTTCATGATTTTACGCATTTTCGATCAAAAAACCCGTTAGCAGCAATAGCATTAATGCTGACAGTAGCAGTAACAGTGTTATGGCACCGTTACCGCAAGCAGTAATTGTATCATTTTAGCAATTTGGGTCATAATTATGGAAGCAACAAGATATTTTTAGGTATTTGTTACTTTATTAAATTTTCACATGACAAGCCAAAAAGCAAAAGAAAATGGGAATAAAAAAGTTGAAAAAGCACTCCCAAATAAAGGAAGCATTGGTGGTCGGACTTTTTTCTAACGAATACGCAATTAAATGTCGAAAAATCAAAAATGCCAGATTTTTTAAAAGCCGATCGTCACAGAAATTTTATATGCCGTAAATGATTTCATGAGGTCTTTCAGATAAGGTTGGCAGTAAAATGTTGAGAAAAACAACGTCGCAGAAGATGAAATTGGGCATACCGATCTAATACTATCCAAAATTTTTCTTTCATCTGATGAATTTTAAATAGCAGTTCGTTGTTTTGTGCAGTACACATGCACAACTTTGCATGACCATTTAGAGTGGTGTCGAATTTGCTTTCTACCAATTCTACTACTCGTCTAGACCGATGATTTGCCTTGAGAATAAATTGGCAAATGTACTGGGATGAAAATACCAAGTGAAAAAATGCAGAATTCTGGAGAGGTATTTTTCTCGAGATTCATGTCTGTTCGTTCCGGATGATTCGACGCGAAAACTTCGTTTAGGTTAGACCGTTCGCATTGCATTTACGATGAGGAGTTGGCTGATGACAGTAAAGCGACTGCAAAATCGAAGAGATCTCTTTCAAAAGGATTAAAAGAGGAGCTTTCATCTGTTTCATCTAATCTGGGTTTTGCGAAACTTAGAAATAATTCTGTGAGTGGATCACAACACTTCCTGAATATTTCTTCTTCTTTCCTCAAAGTTCAGAGAGGGGAAGATGTTAGAAAATTTCGTAGTATTTTTGCTATTTTAATCGAAACAAAGTTTGCCCAGCTTCTATGCAGGTCGTGCAGAACTGGAAAAATTTTTCAGAAGTATGACTGACCTTGTTGCAACTTGGCAGTCAAAGCTCTGAATTTCAGGAAGTTTCAAGAACGGTTGCTTATGTAGTACCTTCATTAAATGAAGCCTTTATTCAGTGTGTATTGAACTGACCAGAAGTGACTGTCAGTGATCGATATAGCGAACAATCGAAGGCAGCAATGAGACAAAGATTAAATTATGTTGGCTGCGTCAGAGGTGAGACGTTAACATAGGACTGAACGCTTTCGTGAACAGAAACACATTCGGCGTCTGCTGGTGAATGAATCACCACGATAAAAAACTTCCACTTTTAATGTTATTGCAATTTTAAACGAAAACCTTGAACTCAATAAGACGTAGTCAACAAATGAAAAAGTTAAAGATTGAAATTTCGAAAAAGTAGGCTCCCGTCCCGTAACCCCCACAGGGTGCAATTCCTAATCTTTTCTGTGCGTTCCTTTTTCTATTTAAAGCACTCGCCCGCCGCCCTAGTTCCGTTGACAAGGATACCCTCTGGTAAACCACATCTTGTGTTTTCAGCGGAGATCGAACCCAGTGATCTCTACGTCCTATAAACCCAACAACATTTGCCTTTCGGGCAATCCATGAATTCTTGTCTCTCTTTAGTCACATCGTTCGCTGAAGCGCTTCCCTCGCGGTTCGCTGGAGGGGTTCCCTCCCTCCTTGCCCTTCTCCCACAAAAGTTTCGTGACTTTTTGGCCTGCAAGTATCCGGCCAAAGTTGCCGCAAACGAGGCGCTTTCGCAGTGCATCTCTTCTCAAGTTTCTCATAGAAGTGCATCAGCCGTATTGCAACTGAACAGGGCTAAAGTCATTCCTCCCAAACCGATAGTTTGACGTGGAATTTTTTCCAGCAGTGTCAGCGAGTGTCAATTATTTTCATTTCACCTCACGAGTCTCCCCTATTTTTTAAAGGCTATTTCTTCATACTGATCACTCCTCAGTAAAATTCGCTAGCGTTTATCATGTTTCTAAGACGCCAGTTTCTCAAAGCATAATGTTAGCCCGTCAAGAAAGTGTTACTGCACTGCTTGGAGTGGCATTGAAAATTTTGGAACATACCTTATACAAATCACAATAAGGATTACAATGCTCCGAATTTCACTTTCATCTGAAAAAATGTGACTGACCCATCTTTCCGAATTTTATCGATGGCTTTTTCTCACATAAAGTTCACACTTTTAACGAAAAAATATTTGGTGAAAAGTCCATTAAAATCGCGCATATTTCGGCTCAGTCAATCGGAAAATCTTGGCCTCGACTTGCACGTGCTTGTAGCGTTTATAATACAAGTACCATTTCCAGTATTTCTTAAATTTCATTTATCCTATTTTCTTATTCTGGTCTTACTTCGATGACTAAAGATTACTATACATGAAGGAAACTTGCCCATCCTCCTGGCCACCAAAACTTGCCGCCAGCACGTAACTCCTATTTAGTGCACGGTCCTATAAACGTGCACATTCTAAGCTGACCTTTGGATGAGTCATTGCGCTGGGAACGACAGCGCTGCTAGTGAAAGTGTTTTGAATTGTTCGAGCTTTGACCGGCTGTTTTCAGCGTTTAGCGTAATATACAAAGAGGACGACTCAGTGTGTAAACAATGAGCGTGCTTACTATAACAATAAAAATGGCGACAGCAAAAAAGAAAAGAACAGTTCTGCACGGTGCTAAATTCGAAGGCAAAATTATAACGGACATTGTGCGGCGCCGATTTTAAAGACCCCCTTCTTCCTTCCNACTTTGCTGCCGGGGATAGACTGTACTTGAGTTTTGGAGGAGAGCATGACAGAATACTCGTAGCAGAAAATTCAAAGAGTACTACCGCTGCCCTAACAAGGCGATCGGAAGACCACGGCGAATCCGAGTTCGTTGTTTATTGGCTGTACTTACAGCAGCCGTTCGCGCATTTCAGCAAGTGTAACCAACCTTAAAGCAGGCATCACTACCAACGATAGGACTGCTCTTCCAGAAAACAGAAGCGATCTTTTTCAGGGTGCACACTTGGCCGCTATTCAAGCCAGCGGAATTCACATCAGCAATGCTTATCGCAGCCAACGTCCTATAGCTTTAGATAATGAACAAGACTATGAGACACTTCTAAGGTTCTAGGCTGTGAAACTTCAAATGACAAAAAAAGAAACTGATCTCAGCACGGACCAATCCCTTACGAAACCGTCGCCTCTGTTGACCTTGAAAATTTCCCCCAACACTATAAATTCTCTCCCTCTCTCTGATGCACTTTTTCACTCGTCCCGATTGTAGGATTTATCCTCAGTTTTATAAGATACGTTCGCTCATTTCTTTAAAACGGCAGTCGTTGTGAGCCAAAATTTCGTATCAGCAAAGGCTATATACCCACCGCGTTTTCTCATAAGAACTGCTCCCGATATTTTACATTTAAATGTCGCTTAAACTTTGTCCGACACCTACTTACAGTAAACAAAGAACTGCTATGGCATCAGAACTGAAGCATGTTTCGCTCGGTAACATTTTCAAGTAGCTACTGCCTCGAATTGGGGATACTTTGTGTAAAACCACCAAACACGCGGAATACACATTTTAATTGAAGCATAATATGGCGATACACAAGGCTACAGCGACGAACAAATTCACACAAACCGTCCACATCAAAACTGTTCTCGAATGGCGTCGAGCCTCTAAGAGGAATGTCACCTCAATGCAGCCACACCGCTTTTTGTTACTTTACTACTTACAACGATTTTCGTATATGCGCTCGCACCAATCTACATTTGCCACACCAATCTACAGGCAACCCAAGCGCATGTGTCTTTTCAATACGCCTTTCTTATATAAAATTTCATCTACGAGTGGCCACATTCGAATGCATGCCAAACAGTGACTTCGAGCCTCTTACAGCAAAAAAAAGAAGACAATTTAAGTGATACAACTGGAATCGGAACACAAGGCTCAATGCATAACGAGTCATAAGAGCATCTATAAACGAGCTAAAACGCCAACAGCGGGTGAAACGCCGGCAGAGTTTCTTCAGAAAAGCATTAAATCGGTTAAGCCCAACCACAGAAAAAGAACTGCAGGGTATACATATGACAGAGCTGCCAACAAGGAGATCCAAAAAAGATGTTTACCTTCAATCCTCTCACATATGGAACCGGCAGAGATAGCTATCCTTTCTTGGATCCTTCCAGCACCCCACCGATTGACTGACTATTTCCATAACTGATAACCCTTTGCGATATTTCGGCCTCACCTCACCACCCATTAATTCCTCTCCTCGGGTTTAACACCGTTCTTAGCGCAAACTAACGTACGTGCAGCTGCTGCTCCCACACATCCATGTATGTAGTAGCACAAATGAGCACCCAAAACAAACGCTAACTAACAGCTTGAACACGTCAAATGAAAAACACTCACATCACTTGAAAAGGAATGTTAAGCGTGAAGAAACAAGAGAAAACGAGGTAAAAAAGACTTACTGCCTGAAGTTTCAGCGTAAAAAATTTCCTGAAATCACCATGTGCCGCCTTCCTCATCTATTATAAATTTCATTTCCCTGTTCCAACTTCGTCTGTCCCTCTTCTCTTGAAGTGTCGGCGCCTTTCTGGTTTCCATCCGCAAAAGAAAATGCTACTCTTGACGCTTCCACCGGTTGCGACACAAAAGTATGCGAAAACATTCACACACCAATAAATACTTTTATAAAACGTTAAAGAAATAAGCGAAAATCCTAGACTGAAATCATTACCCAACTGACATGACCGTCTGTTATTGCGTTTCCAAAATTGACTTAATGGAAATGAAGCTCCCTCGTCGTTACTCACTACTCAACTGCATAATACCTTAATTGCAGAGAAGTTTTGAAATGAAATTTTGATTCGGAAAAAAAAACTTGGATTTGAATTATAAGTGATAACCTAGCAAATTACCACCTACCGAAACTCCTTAAACTCCTCCAAAATGGAGAAAACTTGGTACGCTATTTCAGCCTTCAACTTTGACATCACAACATTTCTCGACTGTCTTTAATTTTTCTTTGTTCCTTCCATTCATTCTTCACCTTATAGTTTCGAATCACGCCGATGCTTAGGCGGTAAAGGTGACTGTTCATATACGCACTTAAATTACCACGTAATTAATATTCGAGAAAACAGTGCCGGCGGACAACAACTACTGCTCAATACCATATCAGTAACAACAAATGAGAATAAAGAATTCATGGAACGCCTCAAAACCAGCACATCTCTGAGCTAAAATTCACTCTTTAAAAAACAATTACAATACTCTCGCTACTCTTGAACATCGAGCACTGATCATTCTGGCATGACAGTTACAATGCAGAGTAATTGCCGGATGCAGCCAAATTTAAAAAAAAAATTCTCTTGCCTGCCCCATTACATACTGTAAGTGCCTTGACATTTTCAAATATATGTGCATGTCGCATTAACAAACAAACAAAGTCTGTCCAAATTTTACCCGTATTACTTAATTCCATATACACTAAGTTCCATCCATAATAAGCCATTTCATATTGACCGCAAAATGACGCATACGAGTCAAATAGTTCTGCCAAGTTTTCGTAAAAAGAACAGCAGCGTTTTTCTAAAATAAAAGAAACTTTGAAGTCTCGTTCGCTTTTAATCTCGGATCAAATCTTTCACCTAGCACGCAAAACCCAAACAGCGAATCTATGATTAACGATGCATGAAGAATTTTAAAAATAAAAATCCAGCAGCACAGTATTAAACATAAAAAGCACCGAATTATGGCACTTTTTTCACCTACACTCAATCTGAGCTGAGCAAAGTTACAGAAATAAAAACTAGTCATAAAAGCGCAAAAGAATGATCCTCTTTTGCATACCCTATTATTCTGACTAAAAGCGTATTCAGCGTAAAAGCGCTATATGTGTCCGTTAAGATAAGAGGGAAAAACAACGAAAACAATGTGACTTGGAAAATCTGCTTGCATTTTTTTGCCAGAAATTCAATAGTTGCGGTGGGTAAACCGCCTGTACCAAACAAAAGCTGTGAATTTGGTCTTCCTATTGAAGTAGGCGAAAAAAAAAAGAAAAATATCTCTCATGAATATCGAAACAGATAAACATTGAAGATGATGACAGTAGGAGCGCTACGAATAGTCTAACTGTGATAAGATAACTATATAATACGAAAATTAACGCCACATGGAAAAGCAGCCATGATTTCATATTGCTCGTTGCTCGCTGTATACAGCTTCTCATGTAAATTTTGACTGCATGCGATGAAGACCTATGGAAATAAGGCCCACATATTAAAGTGCATAAAAGGAAATGAAATCACGCCTGTATGTCAATGTGGCAATAAATTTCTCCTGGTAAACGAAAATTAACGCCACATGGAAAAGCAGCCATGATTTCATATTGCTCGTTGCTCGCTGTATACAGCTTCTCATGTAAATTTTGACTGCATGCGATGAAGACCTATGGAAATAAGGCCCACATATTAAAGTGCATAAAAGGAAATGAAATCACGCCTGTATGTCAATGTGGCAATAAATTTCTCCTGGTAAACGAAAATTAACGCCACATGGAAAAGCAGCCATGATTTCATATTGCTCGTTGCTCGCTGTATACAGCTTCTCATGTAAATTTTGACTGCATGCGATGAAGACCTATGGAAATAAGGCCCACATATTAAAGTGCATAAAAGGAAATGAAATCACGCCTGTATGTCAATGTGGCAATAAATTTCTCCTGGTAAGCTCCTCACGTGAACGAACCGAATAGCAAATAACCCGGCTTATCCAGTTCTCAACAACTGCCCAACGCTTCCCTGAGTAATGCGTGTGCAAGCATGCAGCTATACAGTTAAGCATGAGAACAAAAATATTTGATTAATTTTCCGAATAGAACAGAAATGATTACATATAATATGTGACTACAAGTAGTTAAAGCATACCACGTATTTAAACCAAATATCCGTCACAGGAATAACCATTAAGAAAAAAATGTAACTTACAATAATAAAGTGTATAAAAACTAAATCAAAAGGCAGTGCGATTTAGCTATTTTTAGTGACTACGATGAAGATGTTAAGTTTTGCTTGCGTCCGCAAGAAATTTAAAACTACTAATTTGAAAACCCCAAACCCCGAATTGCGGCCTCACCGAAGCAACTGATTTCTCCTCTCAACGCGACAGGACCAATAGATCACAAATTTCGCGCTAGAAAAGTTATTATCTTTAAACAAAACCTAAGTTTTAAATTTTGAAGTAAATTTCACAGTTACAGCACTTACCACCACTGATTCCACCTTGACCGATGAACCAAAATGTTATATAGGATACTTCCTCGGGAAAGAGGGATGAGGAGGTGGGATGGGAAAGAAAAAAGAATTCGGTCATGCCATAAAACAGTTCCTTTCGGAAAACTGAGGCAGAAGCTCAAACAGAACCGAACGTAAGCAATTTAGATAGATCTACAAATATCGTTTTCTGTAGACAATTCGGTCTAAGTTTACAGAGTAGGATTAGGCCGATCAGAAGTAAAATGATCTATAACGAGTGGTAGCACTGAATTTGCTTTAGCAACTGTGTTTGAATCCGCCCTCCCCAAAGGAAAAAACTGACGCTTAAAAATGCAAAGTGGAAGAATAAACAAAAAGGTTAATGATGTGCCCTCTAAGGGCGACAGTCAATAACGACAAAAGTTGACCATGACAATATGAAAGGCGAGTGTTGGAGAAAACACGGTTGGTGCAAGGATGACGTGATGGTGAATGACTGGCTTACTTAATGGACGCATCAATGCGTAAAACTGCAGACTCGGTGTCGCCGCCCTCTTTGTTTTTGTATGCTTGTAATGCCTTGAATGCTGCGATCTCCTTTCTTTCCTTCTTCTGATTGCGCTTTTCGAATTCACGACTGAAAGCTGCTCTTGTTGGAGCACCAAAACAGATACAAAAGAGTACGTCGCCATTCCCTGGCCTTCCCCCACAACAGAAGAAAACAGAAGTGTGAAAAATGCCGCATACCACTCGATGGTATCATCTCATCATAAATCTTTCGTCTTCGCTTAAGTTCAAAATTTTTTTTCAGATTTCTCAGATGTTCTATTCTTTCAACCCAAAAGAAGCCAGTCATCAGACTTCATAAATCCTTTTAAAGGTCGGCAAACTATCCAGCAATGCCTTGTTTCTACTAATAATTTCTCGCCTGCAGTATTTCCAGCTTATTTGCGCACCCCTGTATCTTCAAAGTGCCATTTTTCCAGTATATCAGAATTCATTCGTACGAAGAGTCCCCGACTTCCGATAAAGGTGATCCGGAGATTGGAATTTGCAGTCCTTCCTCCTTAAGCAATGATAATACTATTTAATTGCTCCTACCTCTTCTTCTCAACAAAAATCAATTAGTTCAATTTACCGGTGGTCGATAATTCTAGTAATAATCATGTTGGTCGTCATATCACTACCAGAATCAATAAGCTTGTAAATCCCCAGCTCCTTAGCCACTCTGAAAGGGTCCGGCTCCCCGGGCAGTTCATGATTCGCTATTCGCGATCCATTAGCGACTACCTGAAAGAAAAGAATGTAGTTGAAGCGCTATTGTCACAAACGTAAAAGTCTATGCATGTACCTTCGCAGTACTTTACTATCCCATGATAGCGCAATTTTGTAGCAGAAATAGGTTTAGCGCAAAACCCAACATGGAGGTGCGACACCAGTACAGCATAGTAGAGTGCACTTGGATTCTAGAAAAAATTACGGCGATATATTTATAGCAGAAAATTCATAGAGTAATATCGCTGCTCAACAAGACGCTCAAATGGCCACGACGAATTTGAGTTCGTTCTTTTAATGGCTGTATTTATTGGAGCTGCCCGCACATCTCAGCAAGTGTCACCAACCGCAAAAATGCACCACTACCAACGACAGGACTGCTCTTACAGAAAGAAAAGAAAGACTGTTTCTCCAGGACGCATATCTGTCCGCTATTCAAGCCAGCGGAATTCACATCAGCAATGTCTTTGCGCTAGATGAAGAGCCACTTCCCCGACTAGGGCCCGAAACGGTTAGAAAAGAGAAGTAAAAACAGTAATTTCGAAAATGGTTACCTGAACATTGAATCTCTCGATGAGTTCCCTCGTAACCGTATATGGCGCCCCAATGACCACTTCCGAAACCGGCTGTAAACACTTGTTCAACATTGGGTTCTTCGACATTACAAATAACACAAAATTTTGAAGCTCAAACATTAAGAAAAGCTGCATATTTTTAAATAACAGCATACTAGCAAACTTCATTCTTTAGTCGCTGCCTCGGCGAACAAAAGCTGAAGCAGATATATAAGATAACAACAACAAAGACCAATACGCCTTTCATGATTCCCTCCTCCACTTTTGGTCATTTCAATCTTTCGTACGTAAAAATAAGCGGCCCGCGGCTTTGAACCTCAAAACGAAAATAGCATGATCCATTCCAATCGTGACAAGCCCATAACGACTGACAGCGGCTGCCAAAAATACGCCATAAATCCAGGACAAAACCGACGATGATGATTTCAAGATTCCAGAAGAAAAACGCCTCAAGTTCCGTTAAGCAATCATTTATTGGGGTATATCGCCACTGGAAGATGTCCTGCTGTAAATCTTTCAAATCATCAAGTGATTATAGTGCCGCATAGCAGAAGTGCACTCTCGTCGAACGGTCACATGCCGAGAAGTCCATTTGGGCCACTAGCAGCTGCAGTTATTCAGACGAAGTTGATCCTCTATAGAGCGAACTCTTCCGCAACAGCATGTGATTCTTATTTTGGGAAAGATGCCTGAACGTGAAATGAAATTGGATAGGAAGAAGGGTAAG